>BQNB010002422.1:0-85045 GCA_026074375.1 Tanacetum coccineum | reverse complement strand
TATTTGGCATTTTGAGTCCGTTTTTGGTTATTTTAGCTCGTTTTTAAAGGTAAAAGGTATGTGTAATTAAACACATACCAAGTATCTTACTCCATAGCATGTGGAGGAACAAGTCCTATTTTGATTGCACATGGCCTTCACGTGCTTCACATTGCTCTCGAAAATGGTTTTTATAACAACATTATTATGGTCAACGTTTAACACATTAAAGATTGACATTCCATACACATAAACCTACTAGCATATCAAGTCTATGGATGAGAAACATAACCACTTACGAGATTTACTATTTAAGCCGATCCATGCAGTGAATCCTCATAGGTTGGGTCTGTCCATTTGTTGTTTGTAAGACTAGCCCATTTTACATACACATAACCAAGAACTAAAGAAGAAAAGTAGAGAGAGAGAGAGTAGATAGAGAAATAGAGAGCATGCGAGATGAGGAGAAAGAAAGAAAGAGATAAGAAAAGATGGTTGTTCCACTATGAAATGCAAATAAACCACCAAGAACCAACACCCTCTCCACATAAGGAGAGGGTATTTATAGTACCTAGTGCATACATGAGACACCTAGGGTTAAGTGGGATGGGATGGACTCGGCTTTGGTTGGGCTTTTGGCCCATAACTTATACAATATTAGATTAATTCTCGAACCTGGTTCCTTAACTTTACTATTACAATTATTACAAAGTTCCTAAAGCGTAGAGACCGACACTATATCTATAGTGACCGTTACTATCTTTGTTAGCTTAATATTTCTAAGGCTAACAATCTCCCCTAAAGGAGCGGTTATTAAAATTATATTGTCTTTGATTTCTTACGGCCTTGAGTCTTAGTCTTGAACTTTGTTGTAGTAGACTTATTTCTTTATGCTTCGTAATCTTTGATCTTAAGCCCCTGTCATTGTCTTTTGACTTTGTCTTTTATACCAAGATCTTTAAATCTTTCCTTGTGTTGGATGAACTTGATAGTAGTAACCAACACTTTAATCTTCTAATAATTTTCAAACGTTGATTGTGACCGACACTTTCTTTTTATAAGGACATCTCTGAATCATCTTATGCTTGGACCGGCATACTCATACTTTGCATCATCTTGAAAGCTAGTACTTCTCCTTTTGTTAGCTGACATGTTTCTAAGGCTAACAATCCCCCTGTTATAACGATCTTCATTAAGCATT
Organism: Tanacetum coccineum; assembly: GCA_026074375.1. Taxonomy (NCBI): domain Eukaryota; kingdom Viridiplantae; phylum Streptophyta; class Magnoliopsida; order Asterales; family Asteraceae; genus Tanacetum; species Tanacetum coccineum. The sequence goes on along the minus strand of BQNB010002422.1, from coordinate 83,865 downwards.
GAGGAAGGAATTTTATATTTGTACATTCTAAGCTTTTTTGTTTTCTTGAATCTTTAATGCCAAGTGAATGTCTTTGAAGCTTGAGTATATGCATGTGGTAATGAGTCAGACGATGTTGGATCTGAGGTGGTTACGTCTTAAGTTACATGCACTTACAATGGTTAGAAAATAATAGCATATATAAAAGAATGTCTCGTTCATTCCTCGAAGTTTAGTAACGTTAACATCCAGTTCTGTGAGGACTGTTAAATAGTATAACTATTGTACATGCGTCATCAGGATTTGATTTATGAATGAATATCCTTAACAGGTTTTCCAGCTTAAAGTGTGGTTTATCTAAAACGGACACATCTAAAGACGCTAACAACGCTTTTCGATACTCCATAACTGTTCCTAAATCTAGATTCCCGTTTGAGTCAGGATAACAACAAAATCAGGTGAATTATTGAAGTAAACTTCAACAGTTTTAGGCGCTTCCTATTAATTCTGATAATCAGGATCACATTGGATTTCCAGTTAGCATAAATTTGATTCGTAATCAATCTTGCAAGTCACCTACCGCAGTGATGTTTGATTTTGATACCGGAAGGATTTACATTCGTCATTGTGAAATACTAAAGAGTATCACTCTGAATGTTCTGGCAAGATCATAAGGATGATGCGTATGACTCTTTGTTTCAACTTGTGTTCTTGATTGTGAACATCAAGTGTTTATCGTTTATGTATCCTAATGAGATTTATATTTGATCTCTTGGCTCTAGACTCGATTAGTGCATTTTGGTTTTAGTGATCGAAGGCTGGAGCTAACTACCACGTTTTCAATATCAATGTTCTCGGAGTGAGAAGTCAATAGATCACGTGTTAATCTCTATGAAAAATGAAACAAGAATCTGTTGAATGGCTAGGAAGGGTTGTGCATTGCATCACTAGGTCCATGATGTCTTTCTTCAATACAAGACATCATATTCAGGATTCTGATAGTTTATTTATTGACCCGGTTTTTGCCTAAGTGTATGGAGGGCTTATTTCTTTTCACCCTTAACATAATGTTTCTTTTTCATTCTTCAACCCTGTCAATGTTTACCAAGACGTCCTCATTAGCATCATGTTGTGATTGTTTCGATGCTAGCTCTTGCCTTAGTTAACATTATTCCCTTTTATCATTCATCTCAAATCATACCTAAGGACTGTTATTTCTAACTATAGAATGTCCATGGGTAGATCCCCTAGGATTGAATTATCTTCGGATAAGGAAGTACAACTCCAGGAATTGACAGCTATACTTGCACCATATTATGAAGTTCCACCACAATCTTTATCATGACGTTCAAAAGATCTTTAGGGAGCAGTAGCAAGAATGAGCAGACGTCATGGTCATATGCGGCATAATATAAGGAAGTCATTTTTTCAGTGTCAAAGCTCTATGCATACAGATCGATAAATCACTTCAAATAGTTGTTCCCAATTTAGTGGCTCAGGCTATGAATCATATTTTTAAAGACAATCTTCCGTGGATTATACAAGATGCGGTTCAGAGGGAGCATGCACGTACTAAGTCGGAACTTTCTTCTCAAGTTTCTAATGATTGTTGCTACTGTACCTTAACAGGTTGAAGAGTTTCTCAAAAACTACATGAATAACACTGCTCTCAATGTGCATCCATCTTAAAGTTCTTCAATTCCTGATCTACAATACCAATTATATATGAAGATGAAGAACGAACCTCAATCGCAAGTTGCTGATTATGCTATGTGGGATGCATTAAAAGCAAAGTTTTAGAAACTGTTAATACAAATAATGTCTAAAAACGTTATTATATCTTTCAACTTCTTTACGTTTTGATAATCACAAAATGTAAAAACATTAAATATAAAATTAAACATAAACAAATTATTAGTTGTAAATTTTTATTTCGACAATTAATCACTTAAGGTATGGAAAAATAAATGCTTAATTTATTTAATGATAAAAGGTATTTAATTTTTCTCAAACCTTATATTTTTATAAAATGTTACAAACTTTTTTATAAAGTTTAGACAAAATATTTTTTATTTCTAAGAAAAGATTTAATTCAAAATAAATAATTGAATTTAAATTTTCCCCTAAAAACGGTAAAATCTGCCCTAGAAAATACCTTCCCAAGAAAGAACAAAAATGGGTTCGTCCTACAGGGCTGGCCCCCTGATAGGTATGGGCGACCCCCTGATTGATAAGGGGGCCAGAGGGCATTTAAGGGGGCCGGCCATGTAAAATGGTTCCCAGCTTTGCCTATAAATAGTGGACTATTCTCACAGATTTTTCACCTTTTGCACACATTTTCTTTCTGTCCCAAATCAGTTTATACATTTTCTACATCTTCTAAAAACCTTTGATCATTCAATAATAAGCATTTGTTTCCAAGTGATTCAAGCTTACCTCTTCAAGTGCAAGAGAAGAATATTCGTGATTAACAAGATACGAAGTATTGTAGTTTAGCTTGAGTATTGTATACGTTGTAATTATTCATCTCCTATATTTTGTGTAATAGTTAGATCGAGTAGATCGTGTAAGTATTTAGGGAAGTAAATACTTGTGAAGAGTGGTTAGTATTTTAGGCCTTAAAATACAAGTGTGTGGTAGATTGGTTCTAGCTAAGATTAGAACTCGACATTTGGCTTAGTGTCGGAAATTGATGTAAGCTACTTGTGTACAGTTTTCTCCGCCTAAAGGGAGCTTGTTGACATAGTGAAGAGAACTCTCGAGTTAGGTACTCGAGGAGTGGAGTAGGGCGAAGAGGAGCTTCATTACTGAACCACTATAAATCCTTGTGTTGTGGTTTGATCTTACTAACTCTTTTCTTTTATCTTGTAAATTAAAATTTTGTTGTCATCATTATTTATTTACTTATCTTGATTGCTCATATTGTGTGGATATTGAGATCACATAAACTCGAATCTAAGATTTTATACATAAACAATATATAATTTTAAAAAGCGGTAAACTATTCAACCCCCTTCTAGTTTCCCCAATTAGTATCAAAACTAGGTCAACCAAGATTTTTAAAATAAACTGTATTTCAAAACTTGACTCGATCTATAGAATTCGAAAAATATTTAGAAGGGCAATCTATGCAAAGACCACCACTATTTGAAAGGTGATGGATTTATTTATTGGAAAAATAGATTCAAAACTGTGAAATCAAAAGATCTAGATCTTTGGCATGTTATTATCTATGGTGATTTCCCGCCTACTCAAAATAATCTCGAAACTACAAAGGATGAAATTGTACCATTTGATAAACAAAGCGACGATCTTAAAAAGAGACTCGCTAAAAATAATGAAGCTAAAATGGTAATTTACAATGCCTTGTCACGTAAAGAATACGAAATAATTTTTATGTGTAAATCCGCAAAAGAAATTTGGGAAAATTTATTAATCACTCAATAAGATAATAGCCAAGTCAAAAACAACAAAATAGATCTTCTTGTTCAACAATATGAACAACTTACGATTCCGAAAAAGGAATTGATAGATAATGCTTTTGCTAGATTTAACACTATTATTACTAGTCTAAAAGCACTTGATGAAGGTTTTTCTAGCAAGAACAATGTCGGGAAATTTCTTAGGGCACTTCATCCCAAATGGCGGGCAAAGGTCACGGCTATTGAAGAGTCAAAGGACTTGACGTCATTATCACTTGACGAACTTATTGGTGACTTAAAGGTTTATGAAGTAACTATAAAGAAAGATTCTGAAATAGTCAAAGGTAAAAGAGAACAAAATAGACCTCTTGCCTTAAAGGCTAAAAAGGAATCTAATGATGAAGAAAGTTCGACTTCTGATAATGAAGACGAAGAGTACACCATGACCGTAAGAAACTTTAAGAAATTTTTCAAAAGACGAAGTAGGTTCGTAAGGCAACCACGTGATGAAAGAAAATCATTCCAAAGAAGAAAATACAAGAAGAATGGTAAAAGCGAAAGAAAATGCTTTGGATGTGGTGATCCAAATCATCTCATTAGAGAATGTTCGAATCCATCAAGAAACAAAAACCAAAGAGCTCTTGTTGGAAGATAGTGGGCAATAGTGGCGAAGATGAGAAAGAAAAGATTAAAGAACAAACATGTCTTGTGACGCAAGCATCAAATGAGATATGCTTGGGAATAAATTTGGAGCCTGACAAATGGATTAAAGATAGTAGATTCTCAAAACACATGACGGGGAACTGAAAGCTTTTCTCTACATACAAAACATATAATGGAGGTAACGTGATTTTCAGAAGTAATTTACGCAGTAACATCATAGGCAAAGGTACGATTTCTCATGACTCCCTCATTATTGAAAATGTTGAGCACGTAGATAATTTAAAATTTAATTTGCTAAGTGTTGTTCAAATATGTGATAATAAGTGCAAAGTAATATTTATCAAACATGATAGCGAAATAATTAAATACGAAAAAGTCATAGGTAGAGGAATTATAAAAAAAGGCTTACATGTGATGAAATTAGGAAATTAGCCGGAAGATAAAATATGTCTTGCAACAATAGATGAAATCTCTACCTTATGGCATATGAGATTAGGTCATGCAATTATGCGCTTAATTCAATCTTTAGTATCTAAGGAGTTAGTTAGAAATCTACCCAAACTTAAATTCGATCAACATGTTTGTGATGCTTGCAAAATTGGAAAACAAACTGAAGTTAGTCACAAAGCTAAGAATATGGTCTCAATTACTAGATGTTTAGAACTCTTCCATATGGACTTATTCGGTGCTTCCGCCATACAGAGTTATGGAGGAAATCGTTATACCTTAGAAATTATAGATGACTATTCTAGGTTTACATGGACAAGATTTTTAGAAAATAAAACCGAAGCCTTCGAAAAAATCAAAATTTTTAGTTAAAAGATTCAAAACCAATTAGGATGTTCCATAGTGTCAATTAGGACGGATCATGGTTGGGAATTTGATAATGAAGTTCAATTCGGAAATTATTGTGACTCTAATGGGATTAATCACAACTTTTCCGCTCCTCGTACTCCACAATCAAATAGGGTAGTAGATATGAAAAATCACTCTACAAGAAATGAGTAGAACCATGTTAAACGAAAAATCTGTTCGGCAAATTTTTTTGTGTAACGCGGTAGACACCTCAACTTATATACATAATAGAATTTTAATTAGACAATTCCTAGGAAAAACCACATACAAATTATTAAAAAGTAGGTGTCACACCCCGACTAAGGCAGAAAAACGAGGTGTGACGAAGGGATTGATCGTCATAACACATGGTGTCAATATAGAGAACACTAAATGCATTGCAAACAAAGTGCTATGATGTCCTCCGACAACAAGTAGGGAACTTGTTCCAAGACAAGTCGAATTACAACACATAGTCTGAACTTATTACAAATCAACTCCTCAAAACCAGAGTGATACAAGTCTAAAAGATTCAGAAACAAAAGCATAAATAAAACTCCTAGAATGCAGTCTCCAAAGAATGAATCCTTAACGGATGATCTTAAGTCTGTTAATAGGTCTACTAACTTGGAATGACTGAACATTCGCTTTACCTGAAAATGATACTCGAAAAGGTCAATATAAAGTTAGTGAGCTCGTAGGTTTAAAGGCAAACCCAATTGCTGTGCTAGAGTTTAATAGTGGACAATAGTGCAATATGAAAGCAGAATGCAAGTAGTAATAATAGATTTCCAACATAACAACATATCATACCAAAGCAGTCCAACCCAGTCATCAAATCAATAACGGTCCACGCGCTTATAGATTTCCAAACCTATCGCCTACCAGCTAGAGCTACACAGTTGACTAAGTAGTATTGAGCAAAAGTCCAAATAGAACTTTGCATAAATAGATCTATAGCATTCGCATACGCAATCATAGGCACATATCATTGTCCAAAGAATAAGAGGTTTTGCACAGAAATAAAAGCAGTTTGAAATAGATTTGAGTATCATTTTCCCCGAACGAAAAATAGTTTAAAAAAAGATGATAAGTAGCTGAAAAAAGATGATCAAACAATAGAGTGCAACGGCGTCCAGTCACGACCTAATCCATTAATGTCCGATTCAGAAATATGTTTTAAATGTATGTTTAAGGTTAATGCATAAGAGTTTTTAAAAAGTGTGTTGTATCACTGTTTATAGTATTATCGGTTGTGTGATGGTCGACAAGTTTGACTCAAAGAGAATACACCAAAGTATATATATTAGATATTATGTACTTGTATTGGTTAAAGAAATAGGCAAGTAAAATGAATAAGAAGTAAGTAATAAAGAAGTAGATGATTAAACGGTAAATAGTTACTAGAATAAGTTTCGACCATTTACCCGATAACCCCAAGTTATCTAGATTACGTGTTTAAAGAATGAATATTAACACTTTTTAAATACACATGATGAATGGTAAGAGTTTTATAATTTATAAAATTATAAAATATATTTTTCGTCCTTTAGCCGATTATTAAAATAATAATATTTTATTATTTCGTCTTTTTGTTGGATTTTGAGAAATTAAGTTTTTGTGAAATCTTTCTAAGTATAGTATTTTTATAAAATTTCGGCATGACCCGTTTGTTTATAAAAGCTTTCCAAGGTTTTAAACCTTATTTTCAAACACTTTCCTCAAATCAAAAATTTTTAAACAAAATGTCAAAATCTACGTTTACGTGACGTTTTGTCAAGATATGCTTTCCAAATGACTATTTTAACCATCCTAACTTATATAAGTATAAATGAATAAAAAAATCCGTTTTAACGTTTATGTTTACTAGTTCTTCACTTATTGGGCCTTAAGGCCCAATATTAGTCCAAAATCCATAGTTTTAGTTGTTAGTCCATAATTAGCCCAAATTTGAGTTTACTAGTTAATCCAAGTAAACTAAAAGCCCGATAATATTAATAAGTTAAAATATAAATTCAACTAAGCACTGCGAATAAGTTGAAAATAAGTCGAACGAAAAGCCCCAAAGATAAGCCGAAGCTTATTGAGCCTTAGTTGGGCCGTGACATGTATAAGCCCAAACAAACATTTCCAAAAGTATGTTAAGCCCAAAATAGATTCAATATGTTATAAAATAAGCGAATAAGTATTTTTAGTGCCAAACTAAGCTAGAATATAAGCCACAAAAATAAGTCGAACCACAAAAAGGTAGAAATAAGCCGCAGCTTATTTCCCCTTTTTGGGTCATGGGTTCATAAGCCCAAAAATATAATAGGAATAGCTTATAAATAAGCTATTAAGCTACAAAGTACTTTTAGTCTTCGAAATAAGCTACGTAAATAAAGTTATAAAAATAGGACGAAAGTTGTAAATGATCAATATCACTTTTCTTTTGTCCCTTTTTAATGCCGACGCCATACAAGCCCAAAATAAGTCTACCATTGCTTATTAATAAGCCAAATAAGCTATAAACTATATTATAAAAATATGTTATATCACCATCATAACCAAAATATTAAAGTGTTACTTTTCATGTTTCCCTTTTCTTTTGACTTCAAATCAAACGCACCCTTATAAATTTTTTTTGTAAATTTTAGCTTTTGATTTTTAGAAAACGCATTATACAACTATCATTTTTGCATCATTAGACCACCAAAAGTACAAAGATTTTTAAAATTTAGAGACTTACAAAGTAGGGTTTTGAAGAGGATTAGAGCTTAAAAGAACAACCCAAATGTTGTTTTTATATACCAAAATACCAAATAGAATCAACCCGGATGTATTTAAATCTTCGTGTTCTTGAACAAAAATGGAAAATTGGAATGTTTATGTGTGTGTGTGTATGTTCAGACGACAAGGGAGAAAGAAGAAAAGAATGAGAGCTTTTGTGTGTGTTTTGGTGTAGTATGTGTGTTTTGAAATGAAATGAATAAGTTAAATGATGCATGCACTAGACAAATTTCCTAGAAAAGTGCCTTGTTGTCCCCTTGGGGTGGCCGGTCACACTAGGATCCTAGGAGAGGAATCCTAGTTGAATTTTGTCTTTGGTCGGGATGTCTATCGTTCTTTGTTCGTGAATAAAACGTGACCCGAAAGTTCTTGTGTTTTTTAGTAGATGTAAAAATACATTTAGTTAGTCTTAGAATATTAAAGAAATAAATCTTATAGTTAAACTATTTTAGAATTAGTATGGACAATAAACGGACGTGTCAGAACGCGTTGCTTGGCGTTTTTAGATTAAAATGTGGGATAAGCCTCCCAGTAAGAAATCAAATATAGATGTAAGCATTTAAAAGAATTAACTCTAGAAATAAGAGAACTTATTAAATGATTAAACTAAAGATTGAATGTCGTTAACAAGGTCAATGATCCTGACGGAAACAGTAAAAGTCAATTAAACAGAGAATTTGACAGAACATTAATGGTCTAGAAAATCTGCAAAGGTTACAGTCTATCCCCCTTAAAAGAATTTTGCCCCAAAATTCAACTGGTACTAGAGCTAAAGAGATGTGGGTATTTGAGTTTCATCTAATCCTCACGTTCCCAAGTAAATTCAGGACCTCGTTTCAAATTCCATCGAACCTTAACAATAGGAATCCTACTCCGCTTTAGCTTTTTGATTTCACGCTCTAGGATTTCTACAGGCTCTTCCATAAAGTTTAACTTAGCATCAATTTGAATTTCCTCTAAAGGCACATATAGATTTGGGTCAGCCAAGCATTTCTTGAGGTTCGACACGTGAAACGTGTCATGAACACTACTTAGCTCTTGAGGTAGTCTTAGTCGATAGGCTACTGGACTGATCCTCTCAGTGATCTCAAAGGGTCCAAAACCTAGGTGCTAATTTGCCTTTCTTCCCAAAGCCTACCACACCTTTCCAAGGCGACACTTTGAGCACGACATGATCACCCGCACTGAATTCTAAAGGTTTCCTTTGTTTGTCAGTATAGCTTTTCTAACGATCACGTGCAGCTTTAAGCCAATCCTTAATCTGTGAGATCTTCTCAGTGGTTTCTTGCACGATTTTAGGTCCTATCAGTTGTCCTTCTCCAACTTTTGCCTATAGGATTAGTGAGCAACACTTCCTACCGTACAGTGCTTCAAACTATGCACATCTCACACTAGAATGATAGCTATTGTTGTATGAGAATTCAACCAATGGAAGATGAACATCCCAACTCCCCCCTCCCGAAGTCAAGGACGCATGCTCTGAGCATGTCTTCCAAGGTCTGAATAGTACGCTCGCTCTGACCATCGCCGTACTCATGTCTAAACGTGTTCTCAATGCCTTTTGCATTGATTGCCAAAATCGTAACGTAAAGCGACTATCGCGGTCGGATATTATTGAGATTGGTACACCATGCCTTGCCACGATTTCATTGAGGTAGAGTCTAGCTAGGCTATCCATCTTATGGTCTTCAAGCATAGGTAGAAAATAAGCAGACTTAGTTAATAGGTCCACAATGACCCAGATTGAATCATGCCCACTACTGGTTCTTAGCATTTCATGACAAAGTCCATGGCTATTCTCTCCCATTTCCACTCGGGGATCTCAGGTTGCTGCAGTAAGGCAGATGGCATCTGATGTTTAGCTTTAACCTTCGAACAAGTCAAGCACTTGCTAACATACAAGGCTATATCTTTTTTCATCCCTAGCCACCAGTACATGTCTCTAAGGTCATAACACGTCTTATTTGCTCCTGGGTGTACAAAGTATTTTGACTTATTGGCTTCGTCCATTATCACGGTTCTCACATCACTCATCAAAGGAACCCATATTCGATCTAGATAATATAATGCTCCATCACTCCTACATTCCATCTGTTCATCTAGCCCTCGCAACATTTCTGCTGGTACATTGACAACCTCGGATGCTTCATTCTGAGCCGCTAGTATCCTATCCTTGATACTCAACTAAATGGTCATGTTCATAGCTTGAACTCTCTTAGGCTTAATTTTCTCCTTTCTACTTGGTGCATCGACTACTATGTACGCCTTACCAAGATGGTAGCGGATTTCACAGTCATAGTCGTTGAAAAACTCTATCCAGCGACGTTGACGAATGTTTAGTTCCTTCTGATTGAAGATGTACTGGAGACTCTTGTGGTCGGTATATATGATGCTTTTCGTCCCATACAAGTAGTGTTTCCAGATCTTGAGAGCAAATACAACTGCACCTAATTCTAAATCATGGGTGGTGTAATTCTTTTCGTGGATCTTCAAATGTCAAGAGGCATATGCAATCACCTTACCACTTTTCATCAGCACGCACCCTAAGCCTTGGCATGACGCATCATAGTATACTACGAAGTCGTCTGGCCTATCAGGGATGGCACACCCCCAAACAAGGCCTGGACGGAAACACATGTCCGTGGGAGTGACGTTATAATAATTCCAAACACAAGATCAAGGGAACGACCACTAATGTACGTTTTGAAAATCATAACTCATTGTATTTATTAAAAAATGGATACGTCTTACAAGATTTTAAATGATATTAAACATTGCGGAAGCGTAATTTAGTTTTCAAAAGACAACGAGTATGAATGCTAAGAAAAATCTTAAAGGATGATATCATATTGAACGTAGACTCCACATAGCACATCAGAGAAGTCCAAAGCTAAGCACATGAAAAACATTCTTAAAACGTCAACATAAAGTTGGTGAATTCATAGGTTTAATTCAAACGTAATTAGTGTGGACCACAAGTTTCCAAAACGTATGCGATAGTTATAACATATACAACTTCACATAAAAAGGTATTTACGTTGCGCTAAGCTCATAACACCGAGGCTAATAACGAAAGTAGCATATAACATGCCAAGTACAACTTGCCTTTACAGGTGTCCGACCAAAGACAACCTAAACGAAATTCGACATGACATACATCCGTTGGCCTGTACAGTCTGTCAAGTACACGACCAGTAAGAATTACCAAACCCGGATGGGGATTATTAGTCCTAATAGATCTATTTATTCACTCGCGCTTACTTAACCAGTACAGCCGGTCAAGAAATTAACGGTTCATGATAGTTCGGGCAATAGTGGTCTAAACGCTACTTAGGCAACATACAAACAGGGAAATTCTCACGCAAAGTACTTGTGTCCAGTTTTAAAAGCAAGCAATGTTTCTCACCCTAAAGTATTAAAACATTTATTCAAAACGAGTAAAATGTGGGGCTATGAACTCACCTTAGGCAAACGATGAGCTAGTAACACAACGATGAGAAAAATGCAACTGAAGACTCTAACCGCGACCTAATTATAAGATGAGCCTTAGAACGAGAAATAAATAACGAACGTTGTATAAAAGTTGATAAACGCAATAGACATCCATATGTGTTTGTGCTTTAGTTTAGTTATCAAAACGTGTCTTTACAAACTTATTTGGTTTTCGAGAATGTTACGCCGTTCTTACGAAAAGTTACTATTTACCAGAAAAGTTACTATTTTTAGAAAGTTTCTATTTTTGAAAAGTTTTTTGTTTCGAGACGTTAATAACGTCCTCTAAATTAGTCATTTTCCATAATTTCAAAAAACGCACTAGTGAAACCCTAACGTCTACTTTTTATTCCTATCTCGCTAATATACGTTAACTTACTATAATTAGAAACATTAAACGATGTCGAGTTATCATTTTTAGAAAATTCCCCACCCTTAGTAAAGATATTAGAAAGCTACGTTAATATTTCCAAAGGTATTTAAAACCTAAGAGGACTTAACCCGCTTGAAAACGTTTTCATATATAAATTATATGTCAGAAAATAACTTGACGAAAACTAGGGTTTAACTCACTTATAAAACATTTTTAACTCGACTTCCACGACTTTGGAAGGAAAAAGTCATTTTAGGCCATGTTTGTGATTTACCCTTTAGCCAAAACAGACTCAAAAGGCTCCAAAATGGACATTTATGTTCCAGATATGATCGTTTATAAAAATAGTTTGCCGAAAAAAACATATCAAGTTTCATTTGAGCGTATCTCCTTCGTTATAAAGCGCTTTTTACGATCCTTATATTAAAACGACAGGAAAAACATTATTTATCATTTCCAAAAGGTTTTAGCATCTTAAAACATTTTTAAACACCTCTTAACCCCAAAATAGTTTCGGATCAGCAACATATAATTTCAAAAATGTACCATAGACTTGACCATAGACTCAACCAAAACACCGTCATAGTGTCTAGTCTAACCTAAATTCTTTTTCGCCAAAACCAACCAACAAAACCACTCTTAATCTATCCTAACCTCATCATAATCTTTGTTGCAACACACATATACTCTCAATCTCACCACAATAACAATATGAATGTATAAAAATACCAATAACTCTATTTCTTTCATAAACCCACTTTATTATCTTTGAAAAACATAACACAAACACAAAGGAGCTATAATCTTGAATAACAAAGTAAGATCATATGAGAAATCAAAAGAAAAGATTAAGATATGCTTACAATAAGTAAAGAACAAGATTAGATAACAAGAACTTGAAAAAGGAGATGAAGATCTTGAAAACCCACTTATAAAAATCAAAACCCTAACTATTGGATCTTGAAATAAACCTTTAAGTCAAAGAAACCTTTTCTTGGAAATACCTTAGATCTTGTTAAAATAGAGTTTTGAATATGTGGTTTATGATAGGGATCAAAGTTATGGATGGTTTGTGTGTGTTGTGTGTGCCGAAACCCAAGGACAAGGAAAAGGAAAAGAAAAGTTTTGGTTGAGGCTCTGTGAGAATGAGATACCCTAATGTTCTATCATATGATTTATGTAGTATGAGACTTAGGGTTTTAGGTTTAATGTTGACCAAGTTAAGGCTCCAAAATGTGTGTCAAAGTGTGGTTGGCTAGAAGAAAAAAAAGAAAGAAAGAGTGAGCCAACTTTGTGAGTCATGGCTCATGACTTTGGCTCCAAGGTTAATCCTCATTGGTTCATCTCCATGTGGTCCAAGTCTTGTAAGAAGGTGTAAGTATTGGTTGGGTGAAATGGGGAAGATGACAAGCATGTCACTTTCTTTGTCTATGCATGCATGTGATGTAGTTTTTGATATCAAAATTTGATTTCTTTTTCTTTTTGTTTCTTAGACCAAAAATATGAGGGGTTAGGGGAGGAAATGAAATTTAAATTTTGTACTAGGAGGCTTGTATAATGGTATTATAGGTTTACATGCAAAGGTGGTAAGTTTCCGGGGTTCCGTTTGACATAAAACGCTAAAAACTTAAACTCACGCCAAAAATATAAAAATCGCAAACGTAAATATTCGTAAACCAAGAAATGACATAGAATGACTTTATTAGGTATAATTCACGTAGACTAAGCTTAGTCCGATGCCGGAACGCTTCCGGTAACGATTTTCATTTTTACACGGGATAACTTCTCGGATTAACGTCGGATTATCACGTAACTTATAAAAGTTAAAATAATGAACGGAAAAGTTTAAAATATTGACTGAAAATTTAAGGGGTGTGACATCCTTTCCCCATTAAAAGAGCTTTGTCCTCAAAGCTGAAGACGTAGGATTTGACGTAGGTGTAGGGTTAGCAAAGAGTTGTGGATACTTTTTCAGCATTTGATCTTCACGCTCCTAAGTAAACTCAGAACTTCTTCTTGAATCCCAACGTACCTTAACGATCGGGATACGGCTTTGCTTCAGACGTTTGACTTCACGGTTCATGATTTCAACCGGTTCTTCGATAAAGTGGAGCGTGTCGTCGATTTGAATCCTATCCAACAAGATAACAAGTGCTTCGTTAGACAAACACTTCTTCGGGTTCGACACATGAAAGGTGCTATGGACTCTACTTAGTTGTTCCGGGAGTTCGAGTTGATAGGCGACGGTTCTAATTTTGGCAAGAATCTTAAAAGGTCTAATATATTTAGGGTTCAGCTTTCCTCGTTTCCTAAAACGTATCACTTATTTCCAAGGCGATACCTTCAGCATGACCTTATCTGCAACTAGAAATTCTAAGGGTTTATGTCAATTCTTTCGATAATCACGATTACCTAAATCGTGTACTAACAACTTGTTGTGTTTGACAGGCTTGTGGTAAAATTCATGGCTATATTATCCTATATCCATTGCGGAATTTCTGGTTGAACCAACAATCCAGATGGTTTATGATATTCAGCCTTAACCTTGGTGCACGTTAGACACTTGCTGACGTAGGTTGCAATTTCTGCTTTCTTGTTGGGCCACCAATACAGCTTCTTCAAATCTTGGTACATCTTATCCAATCCAAGATGGATGGAATACTTTGACTTATGCGACTCGTGCATAGTCAAAGCCCTAAACTCTCTAAAACACGGAATCCAACTTTGTTTGTTCAAACACAACGTTCCATCAACACGAGGTTTAAGTTTATTATTCATACCAAGCAGATCTTCGTTTATGTAGTTCTCTTCCTTCCTTGCCTCAGATTGATCATTCAAAATTTTCTTAGGAAGATTTAAACCAATTTCATAACTAAGGCGTGATCTCGCAGTGGCTTAATCCTGTCCTTTCGACTAAGTGCATCAAGCCACCACATTCGCCTTTCCTAGGTGGTATCGAATCTCACAGTCGTAATCACTCAACAATTCCAACCATCATCGTTGTCTCATGTTTAACTCTTTCTGATCAAGAATATGTTGCAAACTCTTATGATCAGTAAACACGACGCACTTCGTGCCATACAGATAGTGCCTCCACATCTTCAAGGCAAACACTACTGCTCCAAGTTCTAAGTCATGAGTGGTATAGTTCTTCTCATGAACATTGAGTTGGCGTGATGCGTAAGCTATGAATTTCTCCTTCTACATCAAAACCACGCCCAACCCTTTATGCGAAGCATCAAGGTAGACCACAAAGTTCTCACTCCCTTCGAGTAAAGCCAAAATTGGCGCACTACATAATTTCTATTTTAATAGTTGAAATGCCGCTTCCTCCTTTTCTCCCCAAATCAAACTTTACGCTTTTCTGAGTCAGTTTGGTTATAGGTTTCTATATCCTAGAGAAACCTTTGATAAATCATCGATAATAACCGAAAAGACCTAAGAATTTTTGTATCTTCATTGGAGTCGTAGGCGTTGCCTAATCCTTGATTGACTCAATCTTGGCGATATCGACGTGAATGCCCTGACTATCAACAATGTGGTTGAGAAATTGAACCTTCGGGAGCCATAATTCACACTTAGAGAATTTGGCCTACAATTCCTTATTCTTAAGAAATTCTGATAATTGCCTAAGGTGTTCCTCGTGCTCCTCATTTCTCATTAAGTAGATAAAGATATCATCGATGAATACTATCACGAACTTGTCCAAGTACGATTTGCACACCCGATTCATGAGATCCATGAATACCTCTGGTGCGTTGGTTAGACCAACGGTATGACCTGAAACTTGAAATGCCCATAACAGGTCCTAAATGCGGTCTTAGAATATCCTTTTCTCAAACTCTAGTTGGTGGTAACTAGTCCTTAGGTCAATTTTTTTTGAGTAAATGCTAGATCCTCGAAGTTGATTAAAAAAGATCATCTATACTAGGTAACGGGTAACGGTTCTTCACGGTTAGCTTGTTCAATTCTCGGCAGCCGATGTACATCCTGAATGATCCATCCTTCTTTTAGTCAAAGAATACCGGAGCTCTTCACCATGAGGAAACTGATATTATAATTCCCTTTGAGCATACGACATACTATGTCAGAGACGGTCAACTCTCTGCCTCTCAACACCTAACATGCCTCTGAGTCTCATGTTATCCCGATCCAACGTACCAATCCTATTAAACAACTTGGCTCTCTGCTCACTAGCAATTATTGATGTATACCCAACACTCTTATTGCATCGTATCATTAAAGTTTCATCTCCTAAGGGGGATACGAACAATCTTTTTATCACAAATGATCATGTCGTGGTACTTTGTCAACCAAACTATAACGATGACAACGTTGAAACTACCTAGTTCTACGGGCATTAAGTCTATCTTGAATGGTTTAGAATATTCAGTATACAATCTTAAATGATAGTATCAACTTCTATGACCTTTTCGTCGGCTAACTCAACAGGGTACTTAGTGTCTATGGTAGATGGGACGATGCCGCTTAAAGAGTTAAACTCAGCGGAGGTGAGGCTTCTATCAACTAGGTTCCATGTACTAGCAATAATTGCGTCCTTTACTTTAACTTCAGGTCTATCAAAAGTTTCGTCGATGCGTGAATCTCATAATTTACGTGATTCTAACTCACAAAAAGGTAAGTATATTGAAGGAAATATCCTAGTTCTCTTGATTATAATCCAATTACAAGGATAAGTCCATTACGTTCTAAAATCTTACAATCCGTAATTACCATGACTACAGGAAGCATGATTTGGTCTCTCGTGCAAGGGTGTGGTGTTTCTATATGCTAAGGTCGAGGAAAAATATGCTTAGTTATGATGACGCTTACGAATGCGAATACACGTGACCGACACGACTCACAAATACGCACGCAAAATATTAATAAAACACGAGTACAATATAATCCTGTTGACAATGTAGAGAAAAGAAAGAAAAATAGAGATGGAATGTAAAGGTAAATTGACAAAACTTTATGGTGACTACTCCCAGCATAGCATGGTCCTTCCTGAATTATATAGGTGATCAAGCTATGTATAATTTAGGGACTAACGATGAAATGCTCATTTCGTCAAACTAGTTTTATGTTTAAAAATCTTATATGGTATAAACGATATAGTTTATAAGGTAGCAAAACAGTTCGTAACAATGAAAACAAGGTAGTTTATATAACGACACGGGATATTTTGTAAGATAGCGGAAAATATTTTATGAGGTGATAGCAAAATAGTTTACGAGAAAATTACGTGACGGTTTACAATGTAACAGTAAGGGGTTTATGATATGGTAACAAATAGTTTACGAGCTAACAACCCAATAGTTTATAAAGTGGCAACGCAATAGTTTTTAAAAGCCACGAAGTAGTTCATAAGATGATGACGAAATAGTTTATAAATTGATAGCGAAATAGTTTACAAACGACAACGAAATAGTTCATGAGGTGACAACAGATGACTGCAAAGTAGTTTATAATAGGGTAGCAAAAGAATTTATAAATAACCGTAAAATAGGTTATAAGATGGAAACGAATTAGTTCATTAAATGATAACCAGATAAGTTATGAGGTAATAGTAGTATAATTATAAAATGTTGGCAAAACGGTTTATAGAATGCTATCAAAATAGTTTATAAGGTGTTAGCGAAATGGTTTATAAAATGATGGCAACAGAGTTTATAAACGTCGACAAAACAGGTTAAAAGATGGAAACAAGTTGGTTTGTAAAATGATTGCGATAGTGAAATGGTTCATAAGACGATAGTAAAGTGATTAGTAAGCTGTTTAGCAAAACGGTTCGTAGACTGACGAGAAAAAAAATAGTTTATAAATGACAGCAACTCTGTTTATAAGACGATGCTAGTGTGGTTCATACGACAACATCCAAATATTTTATACTAATAAAATGGCTTATAAAATAATAGTGAAATAGGGTGTAAGACGGTAATAGATTTAAGGAGTACCTTACATAAATTATTAGAGAATTGATGTGTAACTGACGAAATCGTCATGACACATAATAAACAGAGGGTATAGAATCATCTGCTCAATACACGAAATTCACAAGGAAGTACTAGTGCAAAACTGTTAGGGGTTATGGTCTAAGTCTATTTAGGTTTCACTAGGCAAGGCAGGAAAAATCTCTCCTTAAGCATTAGCATTATCTTTGACGGTGTTAGAGTTCCCGCGGGTTTTTACCTTCCAATTCTGGTTCACACGGTTCAGCCTTCGACAATCACTATATTGTAATGTCCTGGCTTTCCACATTCCTAATAGGTACCTCAGGTTTCTAATTTTCCATTATGGCCTCTAATTTGTTATCAGAACGGGTGTCTTAAAATATCTAGTCATATGGTTAACCCTCTCGTAGTTATTGCACTCATCAGTGCATGGCCTAGTGTGGTGCAACTTACACTTGTTGTAGAAGGGTAACTTTCCTACATCTTAAACTTTTTTTATCTGGTCTAGCAGTGAAAACTCTCACGACCTTTCGTCATTTATATTTGTTGTTGGCATTCTTTGCCACCTTCGCTTCCTAACGTACGATCTGATCTATCGAGTCATGAGTCATGCGGATTTTTGCCTCATAGACGGCAATAGCTTCGATAGCATTAGCAATTCAATGGGTTGTAATATGCTCGATCTTCGCGGAACTCATTCCATGTCTCGTTGTCGGTATTTTTCTTAAAATCAAACGGAGTAAAGAAAATAAGATAAGTCGAATTTCAAAAGCCGTGTTCGAATTAATCGACATGTTTCTAGGTGTTAAGAGGAGTAAGAAAGACTGAGACATTACGAGATTATGTAGTGTAGGATCCCGTAATCACTTCATAACATATATATCATACACCAATTTGATCTAGAAAAGAGAAAGGATGTGAGTTGTTTTAGAGAGAGAAAGAAGAGAGAGAGAGAGAGATGAGAGAATTTTGGAAAAAGGAAAAGATTTAGAATGAAACAACTAACTCTTTTCTAAATAGAAAAGAGTTTATATACCCCGTCGCGTTAAATGACGCGCGGGATATTTAACTAGGACCCGGGCTCGGGTTTTGCTTGGGATTAAACCCGAAACATATACAATATTAGATTAACTATCAAGCCGCGATTCCGATATAAACTATTACAACATTATACTAATTAAATGGACCGAGACCGCGTACAGCGTAATGAACGAACCTTCCAGTTCGGCTCAGTAATTGAGGCTAACAATCACCCCTGAAGTGAGTTCATTTTGATGTCACACCTTGCATGAGACCCATGAGATTGCTTTGTCGTTAAGCTCATATGTCTTGTCTTTTTCTTGTTCTTTTTGTAAGTTTGTTCCGTCATAGCCTTTGCGCTCTAGACTTTGAGCCTTTGTCAATGTCTTTATCGTCTATGCCATCTTGCGATCTGTTCATTTGACAACATGCTCATACTTTTTTAGCAATTATCTTGAAAGCTTTAAATCAGAGTTATCGAAGTCTTTTTGTCTTTAAATCTTGAGCTTTTCTTGCTAGATTGTGCTTTGTAGATTGAGCATTTGGATGGGATTGAGGTTGCCGTCACCACCTTGTGACCTGCAAGTTTACGTTTAGTGATAAACGAAAAATTAATTTTTGAAAATCAATCGAAATGTCACTCGTTAAAGTGTGTTTTTGTAACACTGCGGGAGTTTTAAGCCTTTTTAATCAAAAATTCATCATCCTCAATTTTCAATTTCCAGGACCAAATCGATATCCAGTTGTCACAAGTTTGATTCTTATAGAATCTCGCAAGTCACCTAACCGAGAGCTTGTTTTTGAGGTTGACTCATAGCAGGAGTTTCATCTTCATATGTGAATACTAAAAAGTACAACTCTGATTTCATGGCAAATACCACAAGGATATTGCGTAGGCTCTTGTTAACGCAGCTTGTGAATTTGATGATGTTTCAAACGAAGTGTTTGAAATGGAATGTGTCCTAGACGAATTTTATTGATCTCTTGGCTCTAGACTCGATTAGTGCATTTTGTTTTTAGTACTCGAAGGCTGGAGCATATTGCCACCTATTCAATATCAACAATCTCGGAGTGAGAGGTCCAATAGAAAACGTGTGTATCTCCTGACAAATGAGAACAAAGTTTCTGTTTGAGAGAACCCGAATGCTAGAAGGCTTTGTGCATATGCAATCGACTGGGTCCATGATAGTCGTTTTTCAATGTCCAGGCATATGTATTGACCCTGTTTCTCTTTTTCTTTCTTCTTGCCTTAAGTTGTGTGGAGATGGCTTCTTTCTTTAGACCCTTAACCATACATTTTTTCTTTTTGCATTCTTCAAACGTCCTTCAATGCTTACCAAGACGTCATTACTAACACCTTGTTGTGATTGTTCTAGTGTTAGCTCAATCTTAGTCGGCATTATTCCCATATACATTCATCTCCAATCATACCTAAGGACTGCTATTTCTAACTTTGGATTATCCTTGGGTAGATCCTCCGGTTCTGGTTGGATCATAGGATTGATTCCTAACCTAACCACCTTATGACTTCAGATTCGTCGTGAAATTAAGATGTTGTTGGGTATAAGATCGAACCATAAAACCTTTTCTTCAGCACATTGAGTCGAATAGATCATATTTTAATTACATTTTCTCCCTTTATTTTAAATAATAAACACTTAGTTTTTGAAATACCTTGTGATTAAAATATGTCTTGAAAATTCTGTAGGAGAAAATATGGTCAGCATGAATGGTTTGGAACATTTTGATAATGTTTTGAATACATAAGAATTGTCGTTGTTGATGTATCCAAGAACATTAAAACTTTGTGTTTTCAAAAAACTCCCCCTCAAAAATAGTACCAATTGAGAAATTATTGTCTTTTGAAAACATTGTGAGGGATGGAGTGTTGAACACACTGTTAGCCTCAATTTATTAAGTCGAACAAGGAAGCTCGGTCACTCTACGATGGAGCTTCGGTCTTTAATTAGTTAATGTTGTAACAGGATAATATCGAGAATCGGGCTCGATAGTTAATCTAATATTGTATATGTTTCGGGTTTAATTCCAAGCAAAACTCGAGCCCGGGTCCTAGTTAAATATCTCGCGCGTCACATTAAATGTGTAGGGGATATATATATATTTAGATATTTTCTTTTCAGAAAATATCTCATATATATAGATATTTTCTTTTCAGAAAATATCTAGTTTTCATTTTTTCAATATATCTTTTTTCTCTCATCTCTCTCTCCTCTCTCTCTCTAAACTAATCATCTCTCTTTCTCCTTTCTTGTTTCGATTCGTGTTATGAAGTGAAGTGAAGTAAAGTATTAATCGGGTTCCTACAATTGGTATCAATCGCCTCGGGTGGATTTCGTGGTTTTTATTTGTTGTAAGCCTATTGGATTCGAAGGTTTGGTTGTTTCATCATTTGGCATAATTGTTTCTTTTGTTATGATTCGGCTCATTCAAAGAGAAAGGCAAGGACGAGTTGTTGGTTAGATTTGGGGTCCAAAAAGTTGTTGTTTTTTGTCGCATCAATTGAGGCAAAAACGTCAAGGGGTTTTACGCTCTTGGTTTTTGTGAAGAACAACCGAACGAGTGAAAACGTGTAGAACCGAACGAGTGACAAAAACGCAAGGACCGAACGAGCAAAATTTTTGAGGACCGAACGAGAAAAAATTTCAAGGACCGAACGAGCGAAAAATCTCAAGGACCGAACGAGCGAAAAAAAAAATCTCAAGGACCGAACGAGGGAAAATTTTCAAGGACCGAACGAGAAAATTTTTTCGAGGACCGAACGAGTTTTTTTCTATAGAGCCGAACGAGTTTAAACTTCTTGAACCGAACGAGCAAAAAATTTTTTTGGACCGATCGAGCAAAATTTTTTTTTGACCGAACGAAAAAAAAAATCCTAAAAAACTTGTGTGACGAAAAGGGTTTCAGTAAAACCGCCATAACTTTTGATCCGTAAGTCCGTTTTAGGCCCGTGACCTCTCAAATCGAAGAGAAAAACGAGACGGATCACGCTGTAACCACCCTTTAGCTGGTTAAGGATTTTTCGAAGCCCAAAACCATCGTTTTCTATGATTTATTGACATTTTTCAGTTTTTTGGAATTTTTCGCCGCTGATTCCGAATCAAAACATTAACGGTTTTCTATTGATTTTGTAAAATCCCGTTAATTCATTTATCGGTTTTAATCATAGACGTGTAAAATCCCGTGAACGTGAATTGCTTACACAACCACAACTTCAATTACATAATATCCACTTAAGATCCAACAAAATCATTCAACACACCACCAAACAACAAACACTTAATCAAATCGATCTAAAAGATTCACTTAAATGACAAAATGGCTAGAGATTCGGATTACGATGACATGTGATCACGGAGTTGATTTGGTATCCCTTATTTGCAATTGAAGTTGGATTTCACAAAGGCGTCTACTTATTTCATCATCGTGACTTTCTTCTATTTTCTATCGATTGATGACTTGCTTGAACGTACACAGTTATGATTAAGACTTGGATTATCTAGTTTCCAGAAGTCAAGGGGTGGTTGGATGAAGACCTGGTTAACTATCACTTAAAGGAGTTACGTTGTAGTACTCAGTGTCACACGCAGATGTCGATGTGGATAATCTCAAGAGGTGTTGTACTTCTTATACTTTTGGGAGTATAAGGTACTTAAAGATTCTTTTCTGCACCGTTCTTCAATCAACAATCGTGCAAGCTTAAGTAACAAATTTTGGGGATTTTACTTCAGTTTCAAGTTTGGTATATCGGGTTTACTTCACCATGTGGTCATGACAATAGCCGACAGAATACGAGGTTGGTAAGTTAAACAGAGAGTTTCAAGGTTGAGATGTAATCAGCACTTCTCACGGGTATTTTTGTGCTATTCCAAGACAAAGATACTTCACAGTCTAAGCAAAATCTTCAAAGTTCTTTGATGACATTATTTTGTTTATCAAGATTTGTGCTTATGACTAGAACTTCTCGAGTATATGGACGTACACGACAATGATGCTTCCGAGAGTTCGCAACCATCATGGGGGAAAAAGTGTACATCCGGGACTTAGTTGACTTTGATGTTACCGTGTCAACTTCCAGGGGGAAGTAGTGTATACTACTTCACTAAGAATGGTTTGTGAAGTATTCTGCAAACATGAGAAGAACAGTTGCTGATTTCTCGCATGCACCCTGACGTATATTCACAAGCCTTGTGGACAACGAAGCAGTGGTCGTTGGTGTGGTTTGGGACTTCTACTAAATTCCGTGTGCACTTTGATGACGAGTAGAAAGATTGTTCAAGGCACATTAATGATTCAAAAATCCTGCTTTACGATAGGGATGTGGTTTAGGGGAAGCCGATCAGAAACTTCTCCAAAAGGAGTCTATGAAGAAGCTTTTCATAGACATGCTGATAAATTGGGGAGAAGTTAATACAGTTCATGCATTACTATCTGGTTACCGTACACGTAAGACAATGAGAATCAAGCTGGAATACAAGTTTTAAGCCGATGGATGAACTCAGAGAAAACTTGAGTGTGGAAGCGCTTTGGAAGACTATCTTACGTGTTATTTGTACTTGTTAGGGAACATTGTAAGTAATTCCGTAAGTCACATATGGGGGATGATGTTAGCCCTAAATATAGGTGGATATACGAATTACAATTTTATCATTTATTGGTTGGGTCGGGTTAGTTTAGCTAGTCGATATCGGGACTATAAATACTCCCTCCATACTTCCATGGAGGGGTAGGAGTTCACATTGTAAAGTGTGAGTGTGTGTGTGGTTCCTTTTTCTCTATTAAACCACACACATACACAAACACTCCTTCTTCTTCTTTTTTCTATCTCTTCTCTTTTCTCTCTAATAATATGGCTCAATTTCTTTTCCATTTTACCATGCCTCCGGATCATTGTTCAAAGGGTGAATCTATACTGACACAAAGGTTGGCGAGAGTCATAGGTTTAAGATACGAAAATCAAAGCTTATAAACAATTACTATATTTAATGCAAACATGGCAGGACAATTATTGTACTATCATACAAGCTAACATGCAAATGTAACCATAACGAGCATAGGAACGGAACGTGTCCATCGACCCAACAAGTATCAACACTTGGGTAGGAACGTTACCCCCAATCTATTAAAACCATCACTTCACATAGGTAGGAACGTTACCCCTGATCAAATATCATAACAAATGGGTAGGAACGTTACCCCCGATCCAAATACACATAAGCATTTAGCACGTAACATACAATAGCCAAGTAAAGTCCATACACTTTCAAAATAAAGATACATAATTACAGTAATTAGAACATTTCAAATCCATTTGCATCATTTCAATCCCAATTTAAAAGCGATGTGAAAAGAGGGACTATGAAACTCACCTGAATACTCAAACGTAGCTTCCAAATCTCAACACGTAACTATACAAATAAATAAACATGGTTACATGTAACCAAGCTAAAAGCTCTAGTCCATGTAACACACATATGATGGATATCTAAGGGTTTAGCTAACCATCATGGGTCACCCCGACACCATGGCCACCTTAAACCATTCATAACCGTTACATTAGTTAACTACAATTTATTCAAAAATGCAGAATTTTAGTGTGTCTTGACTAACTTAAAGACCTTACTTAATGACCTTCATAATTTATACCAAAAATCACCCATGTTCATTTATGAGTATATTAACTACCTTGTGATTCCCAAGAGCCATTTACTTGCACAAGTACTCCTAAGAAAGTCAAACTTCAAAACAGTCCGAATTCGGATCTGATTGCATACTAAAAAGTTTGGACCTATTAACCATACTTAGACAAACAATTAGAAGCTCTCCTTCTGGGTTTCTTTATATACATATGGAACTTAACTACTATAGAAGGTCTAAGCTTAATTCGAATTTTAAGTATATGTTTTACCCTCCTAAACATGACCTAAATCTGACCCGTATTTACTGTTTTGACAACTTTCTTGTAACTAATGTTTAACCAACTTCCCGAACTCCAAATCAATCGAGGCCGGACTTTCTGAAAAGTAAACTCTTTGAACTATAATTTAGGCACTGGAATCATATTAAAACACATTTTTATCATCTAGATATCATCAGTTGAACACAACCCTAAATTCTGCTCAACCCTAAATCAAGTTTTAACGCAAATCTAACATAACCAATTGCATGAACATGACCCTAATCAAGCCCTAATCATTCTATCATCATTAAATATCATTAATATTCTGAATTTTATGAAAACCCTAGATCCATCATAAATTATGTTACATGAATATATAAATTAGATAGGATTAACATGCTTACCTTGAATGCTAGAACCTAAACAATGATTCTTGAGGTTTTCCTTGGATCAACAATGAAAATTGACTTCCTTAAGGTTTTGGGGCTGCATATGAACGACCAAAAAAGGGGAAGGGGAAGGGGATAATGGGCTAGGTTCATTGGTATTTATCTCTAGTGGGTCCTTATCCTTCTCTAAGCCCAATTTGATAAAAGTTATAACTCCTAAACCCAATTCCTAACCAAAACCGATCGCCCCCTATTTAAATACATATTTCTATATATATATTTTTTAATTATTAGTTAACTAATTTTCTTCATTACCTTAAGTTTTTATAAAAACCTAAGCTAATTTGATCAAACCTTTTTACTTAAACGCTATTTACTAAACTTTCTAAATATAACTTACCACAATTTTTTTTTTAGAAGTTTGTTTTCTACAAACTTCTTATATTTCACTACATGCTTCCTTTCCATTAACTTACACGTCTTTATAACGCTTTTAACTCTTAAAAAACAAGAATTGGACGTTAGCAATGCATGCAACATGTCTTTCATTTCCATTATCACCACACGTGAACAAATGGAATACTTTAACACCAAACTCAATGCCACAAAATAAGATGATTACATTTACCTCTAAATGGACATCATGCACATAGTAAACCCACTTCAATCATCATTTTAGAACACATAGCAAGTAAGAAACATACAAAATAGGACACTTAGCAAATTTCTAAAGGTATAAACTAACCTGCTCAATCACGGTGTAGTAGTATTCCCCTTATGGATAATATCGCCCAGGAGATTAACTAGTGGGTTCACAACACGATCAACAAAATAATGAAGGCATACTTTGAATTCATATAGTCTTCGCGTTCTCTAAGTGAAACTCGGGTTACACCCTGCTTAGGGTCATTGACGCCGTCAATAAATCACAATGTATCTTTTGTATTTGTACGATTTGATTTAAATCGTAAACGTTAAGCTAAATCGCGTAGGCTAAAAATTAGCGTTCAATGTAAACGGGCATCAAACGATTAAATGTTTACATCAAGCAAGTGTTAAGTAATTATTTTGAGTGTAATTATTAACTTTGTTCATTGCATTTTTATTGGTTGCATAAATTGATTACGTTTCGCGATAGAATACGTTTAGTCATTCCCGGAACCACCAAAACTTTTCTACGCTTCAACAAATACCCACTTTTATACACAATACCCAAAAATTACAAAAATACATCATATATATGTTACTATGGCCGGATACATGTGTAAGTATACAAGAAATATCTCAAAAGATTTGGCAACTTCATTGTTCAGTCACCAACAATTAAACCATAAGTCTTTGCCAGCAAAAGACCATGCCTTGACCAAATATTTCCCTAAAATCCCTCATCTTGTCCAAGACTTTCTTTCATGACTCATTTGTAATTGTTCCAATACTTTATTATAAACATTTATAATTGCACCTTTAAAAGAGATAAACATTCACACTTCACTTTACATATCAAAAATCAATTTTCTCTCCCTTTTGGCTCCTTTACCCACGACATTCCACAACCACACACCAAATCCATACAAAATTTTAATTGTAACATTTACACACATCCCTACATCATTCCTAAGATGTCTTAAAGTGTTTAGAAGGATTGGTTTAAGCATTTTCAAGGTTTAAGCAAGGAAAAGCAATGGATTAGGGTTTTTTGAAAGTTTGCATGCTAAGTGAGTTTAATGTCTAAACAAGGTTTAGGTATATTTCTCATCATACATCAATATAAGGTTATCTAAAAACCCTTATGTCTTTACTTTTATCATTTTTATGAGTATATATGTTTATTATAGCTAAATCACCATTTAGGACTTTTAAACATGTAAAAAGAGTTTTTACTTGTAATCATGGATTTGTGCACTTTTACATATGATATGTTGTTGTTAATATCATGATAAAATGGACATAAAAGTATTGTATGATTTAGTGTAAAAATGGATATATGAAAATTAGGGTTTTAAAAGTTTACTTAATAAGTTTCAAGTAAAAGTAAGGCAAATGACTTGTTAATCTTGTTCATGGACTTTTGTTTAGGTTATATGAATACTAAAATAAGGTTATAATAAAAGTATAACTTTTGTACACACTTGGTTAATGTATAAAAAGTTCAAGTGTAAACTTGTAATTAAAAGTTACTTATGGAGAGTTTATGTTTTCATGTGATGTAATGGCTTGTTAATATTGATATCATGGACTCATGTGGACAAAAAAGGGACCTATGGACACTAATATATGTATGACATATGATATAAATGATTGTGTAAGACTTGTGGTAATTTAATTAGTTGAAAAGTATATAAAATAAAAGTATATACTTAATTATATAAAAGCTATGCAAAGGGCTATTTGGATTCGAATTTCATACATTGGGTTTTACATTTTATAAGGATAATACACCTCATGATGATTTCAAAAAGATAAGAAACCCGAAAACGGATTAATAACCAAAAAGATACGCTAATTACGAGTTATACGTTAATTAAACGGGTTTATAAAATAACTTTTATAAAAATTATACAAAACAGAAAGTTTGATGTTTTTAACAGATTATACACATTTCTAGGGATTCAAATGTTAAGAAATCATAATTTTTCGATTTAAAACGGAAGATGTATGAATCTCGCGAGTTTATATATACTTAAAATGATAAAAATACATTTATTAAAACCATTTTTATAAAAGTTATGTCATGACCACGAAACATTTAGTTTTGTAAACCTATAAAAATATAGAACTTTTCAAATACGAAGACGTGCTTGAAAGAATCGCTAAAAACAGAGTCTAACGAATATAATACGAGTTTACGGTTTTACGTTAACATAAACGACAAAAATAACTTTATAACTGGTGTGAACAGTAAAAAGTACTGTTCATCAGGGGACTAAAAATATGAAAATGTCAAATATTGATAACTCGGCTTAATACGAAAACGTGGACATAAGAAACGCAAGAAACGGACTTGAAACGCGAAAGTTACGCCAGTTTTACTACAACGGAAATTATAAACGTTTTTAACTTATTAAACTCTATTTTAACCAAAACAATTAGATGGTGTATTAGCTATATAGAATTTTGTATATGGTTTTTAGTTACCCAATGTTAGATAGTACTTATACGGACTTTAATGTAATAGGTTTCATCTCGTTCGATTTGCGTGACGCATTATTTGTGATATACTTGATATTCGCTCACTCAAGGTGAGTTCATAGCCCCACGTTTTACATGATTTGTTTTATAAGTTTTTGGGGTGAGAAACATGCACTGTTTTATAATTGGACACTCGTTGGATAAGTTTATTTTATGTATTACGTGTTGACGAAGTAGAGAATAACCCTAGTTGAGCTATTATCATGAACTGTTAATTACTGGCTTGTAGAGCGCGAATGTTATGAATAGATCTATTTGGGATTGGACATCACCGTATTGGGTCGTTAGTCTCACTGGGCAAAACGACAATATTCCATCCCCTTTTGTCAGACATAGGAATTTTCGCGGGTTAGAACATCTTCAAGGGCAATTGTGGCATTTATATGGTATTCATTTAGTCGAGCTTCAGTGTCATGAGCCTTAGGGCAACGGTAATTACATTTATATGATGTCTGTATCTGATGTTGCATTATCATAACACTTGGGAAATCTTCTTGTCTGTGGTGTACAATTATGATTTATCTAACCTATGAATTCACCAACATTATGTTGAAGTTTAAAGCAATGTTTTTTAGGAGATCAGTATAGCATTAAGGTGCCAAGGATACATGGTGATTTTGTTTTAGGATGTCTGTAAAGGATATGGTTGCATTATGTTTTGGGAAACTCATGTGTTATGAACCAGTACCTTTGTAATAATAATAATAAACAGGTTAAAGCTTCGGGCTATTTGTATCAAACATCTGTTAAATCCAATGTATCGGTTTTAAAATGACTTTTTGGTCTGTTCTTTATTATTCTTGTGTTAAATTATGATCTATGAAGTTAACTCAGCCCTGGACCATTATTCTGTTGAGCCAAATTTGGGGGGTCGTTATAGATTGTTATAGAGCTTAGGTTATAGAGAACCAGGGTCAAATGTTTTTGCTGGACTATAACCATTTTCAAACAACGAATTCATACAACGGGGTTGTACACGGGGACATACATATGTGCATACATTCATTGCATTCACTACTTGTTGCATATAGTGGTTGGAATAGATTCATTTCATATTTGATAATTACATGTTTTGATATAAATGTATATTACTATAAGGAGTTCTTTAATTAAATACTAATATAAGCTATTTTGAATTTTCAGATTCAGTCATGTCAGATTCGGATGAATCAGGGGTTACATACACGAAGGTTTCCAGCCCATTTAAGGGTTTATCAGACATTAGTGGATCACGAGAGTGAATGATCACGAGTATATAGAGCTGCCTGGGATGCATCGGAGGTCATACGTAGAGGCACTCTTCTTATTTTTTTCTTTTAGGCCCCACCCTCTCCAGATTACGTGCTGGCCTGAGGGCCAGAGAGGCACCACTTCACCTTGTTTTATGTTCCAGGCCCAGGGAGATGCTGATGATGATGATTGATGCTGAGGAATCAGCCAATGTGAGGATGCCTCACCACTGCTTAGTCAACCTAACTATGTCCCGGAAGTCTGATTCTGAGGCGGAACCCAGGTGGAGGATGACGATTGAGGACCCCGAGGAGGAATCCTGTTGGACTTTATGCTGATGGAGGAGATGACGGAGTACGAAGGAGGTAAGCTATAGAGGAGGATGTGGATGATGATGTTGACATGGAGGCTGATGAGGATGAGGAGGAGGAGGAGGAGCACCCAGCTCCTGCCGACTCTGTGTCGTTGTTGCCTTCTACCAGTCGGATCAGGCCCCATCTGCGGAGGATATCAGAAGCCGTACGAGACTGATGAGTCTGCGGGCCACACCACCACCACACCCTGCATATTGACAGCTGGATTCTATTCCTGCTCCGAGGTACTACACCAGTATGGTCTGAAGCAAGAGGTTGTTAGACTTCCTCGCTAATATCTACCTCCACCATCGATCACCAATTCTCCACCATGGGCTCTCACCACTTCTCCTATATTACCTTCTACCACCACTACCCTCCTGATTACCATCTCCATCTACTACCAGTATCACCACCCTACCAGTATCATCACCAGTGCTGTGGTTTATCCATCACCCATCTAGCCACATCGTTTTATTGGCTATCGAGCTGCATGATCGGCTCGAGAGCTGAGGCCAGAATCGCTCCCATTCTTTACCATTTCCACCATATTCATAATCTTCCATTACCAGATAAGATGCACATCATCAGGGATTACCACCACCCTTGACCATATCAGTTCCTACTTCATCAACACTATTGCTACTACCTCCATAGTCGTATGCGAGGAAAGACCGAGGATACCTTACACCTCGGAAGTGGTTAGGTATCGCTTTTGGTCCTATATACAGGTAGGAGAGAGCTCATATGCTATTGCTGCTAGACCGGCTGGAGGTCTTAGGGCAGACTATGGCTTTGTAGCTACTATAGATAGGGAGATCAGGCGTGATCCGGAGAGAGAGGTTGGATATGGGATCACCGACTCATGGGATGAGATAGTTGAGACCCTGCAGGGGGCACCAGTTAGTACTGACCAGGGTTGTTTTGGGTCTGACATATGATAACATTTTGAGGACTAGGGTTATGCAAGACACGGTTGAGATTTATAAGAGGGTTGGACATATGAGCAGAGTCAGAGACAGCTATTGGCTGGTCAGCTCAATTATGTTGTTCTCGAGACTCAGACAGAGCAATGCATCATATACACAGTCATCAAGATGGAGACAGAGGCTAGGATTATCCCGAGAGGCTTGGGAGGTGCTCGATGGTATGCGAGTGACTCTTCCCGGACAAGACGGTTATGTCAATCGCTCTACCGTACTAGGTCAGATGTTCAGAAGTTGAGAGTTGCATGCTATCTGTTCCGCAGGAGACAGGTTGTGATTCATAAATGCATGAAGGCGAGACAATAGGAGATCTACAGAGTTCCCGAGAGAGTTGCAGGAAGCTTGATCATACCCGACACAGCCGCTTATTCAGACATGACAGTGATGCTGTCATTATAGTGACAGGTGACCTCGTCAATTACATTGACAGGTGACCACACCTAAATGACAGTGACAGCACTACAGGGACAGGTTACCGCACTACAGGGACAACAGGGACCCGCTGGAGGTCCTGCACAGCCAGAGCTGCCAGAGGAGGCTGGTAGCAGTTCATAGATTAGATCATGTTATGGCTAGTCATTTTGTATATAGTCTACCTAAAGTATTTACGGGTTTAATCCCGGCTAGTAAGGCTTTAGGTTGTTATGTTTATTTTGTAACCTATGATCATTTTGTATCTGAACCATTCGTGTATGTTTTCCAGTTATATATGGAATGTTGTATTCTGTCAGTCTATAATCGAATTTGTTTATGATAATGTCGATTTGGTTTATATCATTGTTGATTTAATCCATTTGTATATTTTACTGTGTGATGAGATCTCATTTATTTATCATTGTATATGTCATGTCCATGGTTATTATGATTATATGAAATCTAACGGGTACTGTATTTTCTTATGATTGAAGAAAATAGTACCAAAACGAGCCACAAGGTCAACACCGGTCACAACAACCCCAGCCCCAACAACAACCACCACCACATCGGTCACTAATGCCCAACTTCAGGCAATGATTAACAATGGTTGTCACTGCTGCTTTGGGCCAGCACCGTGATGCAAATAGGACTGGCGACGACAGCCACACATTCGGGAACGGGTGGCGAAAGGACAGAACGCCGTTTGTTCGAGATGCACTTACCAGACTTTATGAAGTGCAATCCTCTATATTTCAAAGGCATTGATGGGAGTGTTGAATTAACCAAATGGTTCGAAAAGGATGGAGACTGTTTTCCACATAAGCAACTGCTCTGTGGAAAATCAGATTAAGTTTTCCACTTGTACTCTTCTAGCAGGTGCTCTAACATTGTGGAATTCCTATGTTATGACTGTCAGTCATGATGTTGCATATGCAATGACTTGGGCCGATCTGAGAAAGAAAATGACTGACAAGTACTGTCCAAGGAATGAGATGAAAAAGTTCGAGGCTGAATTGTGGAATTTGAAAGTGAAGGGTACTGATGTGATAGGGTACAACCAACGTTTCCAGGAACTAGCACTGCAGTGTGTTAGGATATTTCCTGAGGAGTCTGACAAGATTGAAAGGTACGTCGGTGGATTGCCCGACATGATCCATGGAAATATTGTAGAATCAAAGTCGAAAACCATGCAAGAGGCTGTTGAAATGGCCACTGAACTAATGGATAAGAAAGTCAGCACCATTGTTGAAAGACAGGCTGAGAATAAAAGGATGTTTGAAAACACTTCTCGAAACAATCAAAACCAACAACAACAGAACAAGAGGCAGAACACTGGCAGGGCTTATACTGCAGGGACTGGTGAAAAGAAGCCATACGGGGGATCTAAAACCCTATGCGCTAAATGCAACTATCACCACGACGGTCCATGTGCTCCAAAATGCCACAATTGCAACAAATTTGGCCATTTTGCCCATGACTGTAGGAGTGCGGGAAATACCAACAATGCTAACAATCAGAGGGTCACTAGGTCAGGCCAGAAACCTACTTGCTTTGAGTGTGGAGTTCAAGGACACTTCAAGAGGGAATGCCCAAAGCTGAAGAACAACAAAAACCGTAGAAATCAAGTTGGTAATGACAGGGCTCCAGCCAAAGTGTATACGGTGGGACATGTAGGGACAAACCCAGATTCCAATATTGTGATGGGTACGTTCCTTCTCAACAACCGCTATGCTTCTATCTTATTTGATACTAGTGCCAATAGGAGTTTTGTGTCTACTGCATTTAGTTCTCAAATTGATATCACACCATCTACCTTAGATCACTATTATGATGTCGAACTAGATGACTAGAGAATAATTAGGTTAAACACTATCCTTAGGGGTTGCACATTAAATCTCCTAAACCACCCATTCAACATAAATTTAATGCCCGTAAAACTTGGTAGTTTTGACGCTATAATTGGTATGGATTGGTTGGCAAAGTACCAAGCAATCATTGTGTGTGCCGAGAAGATCGTTCGTATCCCCTGGGGAAATGAAACATTAATTGTTCATTGTGACGAAAGCAACCGGGGATACGAGGCTCGTCTGCACATTATCTCGTACTCCAAAACACAAGAATACATGCTAAAAGGATATCCAGTCTTTTTGGCACATGTGACTACAAAGGAAGTTGAAGACAAGTGTTGAGAATCATTTAGCCCATCTAGGATATAATAACATTGAATGACATGAAGCACAACGGAATAACAAATAAGAACTTCAATGTTATCACAAGGTTTTCTTTATTGATCTACTAATAAACTAGCTAACTACTAATACACACGATTTCTTTGTGTGTCTAGACTCTCATTGGAGAAGTCTAACTATGAATGGATACTGGAAACCTATGTCTATAATCTCTTTATATAGGGAGAGATCATGACTTACAATGGAAGATAATTAACAGATAAGGAAACTATTTAAATTAAATTAAACCACATTAAGATGTTTCCTAATCTTTATCATGTAGAATATTTGACCAAATCTTTATTCCTTTGTAGAATTCCTCCTTTGCCTTTTAAGTCCTTCATCTTTGTTTTTTTTCCTCCCCCCCACCCCCCCCCCCCCCCCCCCCCCCCCCTTATGTTTTGTATTATAATCAAGTATAATTCCCAACAATCTTCCCCTAGTTGATAATGACAAAACCATATAAGCACAAACTTCCCTTGAAGCTAAAATATATGAAAGATATAGACTTCCCCTTAATCCATACTATATCACCAAGGCTCTACAAGTCGCAAATCTTCTGTGTCAATATTCTTCCCCTTTTTGTCATCATCAAATAGGGGTTTTGTGTAAATATGCAACTTGTGAACACTTCCCCTCAGATGGTTAAATATGTGAACAATAAGCTTCCATGGAAAGTATATTATCCCCCATCTCTTGAATCTCGAACTCAGTAGGCTCCAAGTGGCGATCACTTATGAAGAAAATAGAGTATAACGATTTTGATGAAGAAGTTGAATCTTCCAAGCTTGTGCCTTATATCTTGTACTATCCATGACGTTGAACTTATACTCCTAATGTATAAGCAGACCGCAATCTCTTTGACAAAATCCTCATTCTTTATAATAAGACACTGAGCACAATAACGTAACTCCTTCAAGTGATAGCAAATGTGAGCATTAAGTCACACACCTTTGCTAGATTCATCAAGTCTTCGTTACCATACAAACCAAACAAGTTATCTTCAAAGTCAATGTCCTGCTGCAAACACGACTTTAAGATATGACAAGACACGCAGTTGTAAAACTCAACTACAACATCAAATAAGCAATAATTAATTTTCTTTATAATAATCCCCAAAACGAGCCATAATTTCATCATCTATCCGAGATCTAAAACCGTGAGTCACCCGATATTTGATAAAGCTAGCGGTACAAACTAGCTATGTCAGATAGCACTGACGGTACAAACAAGCGGTATTAACAAATCTGCCATTTAGCGACCCTTTTTCAGCAAACGACTCGTAAGAACCAACGATTATAAAAGAAACCCTAAAAGCAGGATTTGTTTATAAAGCTTTTGTGAAAACCTAAAATTGATTTAGGTTTAATCATTGCGCAGCAAGGGTTGTTGAATACAAACAATGGAATCACCAATCAACAAGTTATATGAAACAAAACATATGCCTATATAAACAACACATCTATTATCTTTACTTATATTTTGAATTAGGTTTTGCTGGAAAAAAACCCTAATACACCCGAATTGTATCTTGTAGCCTTCAAAACAGAAAGTTCGTACCATCACTTTCTTTTCTTCATAACCACGACTAGAAAACCTTGTACGAATCCTAGATATCAAGAGCAACCCGCTCTGATACCACATGTTGAGAATCGTTTAGCCCATCTAGGATATAATAACATTGAATGACATGAAGCACAACGGAATAACAAATAATAACATCAATGTTATCACAAGGTTTTCTTTATTGATCTACTAATAAACTAGCTAACTACTAATACATATGATTTCTTTGTGTGTCTAGACTCTCATTGGAGAAGTCTAACTATGAATGGATACTGGAAACCTATGTCTATGATCTCTTTATATAGGGAGAGATCATGACTTACAAAGGAAGATAATTAATAGATAAGGAAATGATTTAAATTACATTAAACCACATTAAGATGTTTCCTAATCTTTATCCTATAGAATATTTGACCAAATCTTCATTCCTATATAGAATTCCTCCTTTGCCTTTTAAGTCCTTCATCTTTCATATGTTTTGTCTTATCAACTCAAGTATAATTCCCAACAACAAGTCAGAGAAGAAGCGACTTGAGGATGTACCAATAGTTCAAGATTTTCCTGAAGTATTTTTTGAGGACTTGTCGGGTCTTCCTCCGACTCGACAAGTGGAATTTTAAATCGATTTAATACCTGGTGCTGCACCCGTAGCTCGGGCGTCTTATCGATTGGCACCTTCTAAAATGAAAGAGTTGTCAGAGCAACTAAAAGAACTATCTGACAAAGGCTTTATAAGACCTAGTTCCTCACCTTGGGGAGCTCCGGTCTTGTTTGTCAAGAAGAAAGATGGATCATTCTGGATGTGCATTGATTACCAGGAACTGAATAAACTAACGGTGAAGAACCGTTATCCGCTCCTAAGAATTAATGATTTATTTGATCAAATTCAAGGGTCGAGTGTCTACTCGAAGATCGACCTAATGTTGGGTTATCACCAACTGAGGGTTCGAGAAGAAGACATTCCAAAAACCTCTTTCAAAACCCGTTACGGCCATTATGAATTTTAAGTTATGCCATTTAGTTTGACAAACGCACCTGCCGTATTCATGGACCTTATGAATCGGGTGTGCAAACCATATTTGGATAAATTCATGACTGTCTTTATTGACGATATTCTAATATATTCAAAGAACAAGAACGAACACGAAGAGCACCTTAAGCTAATCTTAGAATTGCTTAAGAAAGAGGAGTTGTATGCCAAATTTTCCAAGTGTGAATTTTGGATTCCTAAAGTACAGTTCCTTGGTCACGTGATTGATAGTGAGGGCATTCACGTGGATCCTGCCAAGATCGAATCCATTAAATATTAGGCATCTCCTAAGTCACTAATGGAGATTCGTTAATTTTTAGGTCTTGCTGGGTATTATCGAAGATTCATTGAAGGGTTTTTGAAGATCGCCAAACTGATGACCAAGCTCACCCAGAAGAAGGTCAGGTTTGAGTGGGGTGATAAACAAGAAGCAGCTTTTCAACTGTTAAAGCAGAAGTTGTGCAGTGCACCAATCCTGGCCTTACCTGAAGGAAGCGAAGATTTCATCGCATACTGAGATGCTTCAAAGAAGGGTTTGGGCGCTGTGTTAATGCAAAGAGAAAAGGTGATAGCTTATGCATCACGCCAACTGAAGATTCATGAAAAGAACTATATGACTCATGATATGGAACTTGGAGCAGTAGTGTTCGCTCTCAAGATTTGGAGGCACTACCTGTATGGAACCAAGTGCACGGTGTTCACTGATCATAAGAGCCTACAACACATTCTTAATCAGAAAGAGTTGAACATGAGGCAATGTCGTTGGTTGAAGTTGCTCAGTGATTACGATTATGAGATGCGTTATCACCCGAGAAAAGCAAACGTTGTTGCTGATGCTCTAAGCAGAAAGGAGAGAGATCAACCATTAAGAGTTCGAGCCTTAGTCATGACTATTGGCTTAGATCTTCCCAAACAAATCTTGAATGCTCAGACTGAAGCATGAAAACCAGAAAACATCAAGAACGAAGATGTTGGAGGCATGTTGCTTGAAAATGTTAAGGATCCAGAGAAAGTTAGAAAGGAAAATTTGGAACCGCATGTGGATGGGACTCTATGCTTCAATGGCAGGAGTTGGTTACCATGTTACGGCGACTTGAGGACTGTGATTATGCACGAGTCCCACAAATCAAAATACTCCATTCATCTGGGTTCCGACAAGATGTACCAAGATATGAAGAAGCTATATTGGTGACCCAATATGAAAGCCAACATCACCATCTATGTTAGCAAGTGTTTGACCTATGCTAAGGTCAAGGCCGAACATCAAAGACCATCAGGATTGTTGGTACAACCCAAGATACCTGAATGGAAATAGGACAACATCACTATGGATTTTGTTACTAAGCTTCCTAAGTTGTCGCAAGGCTACGACACCATTTGGGTGATTGTTGACTGACTCACTAAGTCTGCTATCTTTGTACCGATGAGAGAGACTGATCCTATGGATAAACTTGCAAGAATGTACCTAAAGGAGGTTGTTACGAGGCATGGAATACCTGTTTCAATCATTTGTGATCGCGACCTGAGGTTCGCATCTAATTTCTGGAGGTCACTTCAGAACGCTTTTGGTACTAATCTAGATATGAGTACTGCGTACCATCCACAAACAGACGGGTGCGTGATCGACTTTAGAAAAGGTTGGATTAACCATTTGCCGTTGGTCGAGTTTTCATATAACAACAGTTATCACGCTAGCATTAAGACCGCACCATTTGAAGCACTTTATGGTCGAAAGTGTCGTTCACCTGTTTGTTGGACCGAAGTTGGAGAAGCTCAAATCCTCGGTCCAGAACTAATTCAAGAAATGACCGAAAAGATCGTCCAAATCAAGCAAAGGATGCAAGCCACCCATGATAGGCAAAAGAGCTACGCCGATTTAAAGTGTAAGCCGATGGATTTCCAAGTTGGGGATAATGTTATGCTCAAAGTTTCGCCTTGGAAAGGGGTCGTACGTTTTGGCAAACGAGGGAAGCTAAATCCCAGATATGTTGGACCTTTCAAGGTGATAGAAAAGGTTGGAGACGTTTTATACAAGCTTGAGCTTCCTGAAGAACTGAGAAGGGTTCACAATACATTTCACCTATCCAACCTGAAAAAGTGCTATGCCGATGAACCATTAGCTGTTCCGTTGGATGGACTTCATTTTGATGACAAACTTCATTTTATCGAGGAACCGGTAGAAATCATGGACCGTGAGGTTAAACGATTGAAGCAAAGCTAAATCCCATTAGTCAAGGTTTGATGGAACTCCAAGCGAGGTCCTGAGTTTACATGGGAACGCGAGGATCAATTCCGGAAGAAATACCCACATCTGTTCACAAAGACCGCACCGTCGTCAAGTGTCGCATCTTAAGCCTTGAGGACAAGGCTCACTTAACGGGGGGAGACTATAACACCCCGTGTTTTAGGGTCATTGATGTCGTTAATAAATTCACAATGTATCTTTTGTATTGTACGCGTTTGCTTTTAAATTGTAAACGTTAAGCTAAATCGCGTAGGCTAAAAATTAGCGTTCAATGTAAATGGGCATCAAACAATTAAATGTTTACATCAAGCAAGGGTTAAGTAATTATTTTAAGTATAATTATTAACTTTGTTGATTTTACTCTATTGGTTACGTAAATTGTTTATGTTTCGCGATAAAAGTACGTTTAGGCATACCCAGAACCACCAAAACTTTTCTACGCTTCAACAAATACCCACATTTATACCCAATACCAAAAAAATAACACAAATATCTTATACATATAAATATATGGCCTGATATATGTGGATATATACAAATAAATATCACAAAAATTCACCACATGGTCTTTTGTACATCTCTACACATTAAATCAAGCCATACTTCCCATACTTCCTATACTTTTGACCAATGGCTCTCTAAAAACCCTCATCATGTCTCTAGACTTTCTTACAAGTTGCTTTGACTAGCATATGACTTATATAACTCTTACAACTAGAAGCACACAAATTACATAACTTGGTCTTGTACAACACCATGGC
The DNA here is from genome assembly GCA_026074375.1 of Tanacetum coccineum. Lineage (NCBI taxonomy): Eukaryota > Viridiplantae > Streptophyta > Magnoliopsida > Asterales > Asteraceae > Tanacetum > Tanacetum coccineum. Next base: position 45,045 of record BQNB010002422.1, on the reverse strand, counting down.
AATTAAACCTAGCCCTAATATGTCTCACTTTGACTACAACTTTCCTTAAGACCCTCATTTGTGTTTCTTGACCACTATTGCAATCTTTTGACTAGCTAGATCATATATAATACATGTATATGAGATAAACACATACATACACTTAACACTTGGTGTAAAAGATCAAAACTCTCTCCCTTTTTCTCCTTTGAAGCCCACGGCTCACACACCCCTTCATACATAATCGATACAAATTTTTCTACAACCTATACAAGCCATTACACCTCATTCCTAAGATATACTAAGGTGTTTGCAAGCCTTGGTTAACCATTTATAAGTATTAAAGAAAGGAAAATGAGATTAGGGTTCATAACCTAATCTAGGGTTTTCTTGTTTGCAAGCTTTGGTTTAAAGTCTAAACAAGGGTTTAGCACACATTTTTCATCATCATACATCATCACTAAGGTTACCTAAAACCTTTATCTTTTCATTTTCATGATTATATGTGTATATGATGTTTATGTAGTAAAATCACCATTAGGACCTTTTTAACATGTAAAATGTATTTTTACTTGTGGTTATGAATTTGTGCACTTATACACATATTATGTTAATGGTAAGATCATGTTATAAATGGATACATAAGTGTTTTACAATCTTGGTTAAGCTTAAAAAGTGTTAATGCAAGATTAGGGTTTCTAATGATTTACTTAAAGAGCCATAAGTAAATGTGTATAAATAACTTGTTAATTTTGTTACCATGGACTTATGAGGACAATGGATGAACTTTTTGGGACATTAATATAAGTATTACCTATGTAAATATAGTATAGGGTTTCTATGGTAAACTACTAAAGTGAAAAGTACATAAAACAAGTTATTATAAAAGTATACCACTTTGATATTAAGGGCAGTTTGGAATCTGAATTTCCATAGTAAAAAAGGGGTTTGACGACTATATAAAATATTAGTCTCCACGCCGATCGCCGAATATGTAAGAACCTCGAAAAAAAATGGACTAATAACGAAAAAGATACGCTAATTACGAGTTATACGTTAATTAAACGGATTTATAAAATAACTTTTATAAATATTATACAAAACAGAAAGTTTAGTATTTTTCACAGATTGTACATATTTCTAGGATTCCAAAATGATAAGAATCATAATTTTTCGATTAAAAACGAAGAAGTTACGTATTACGCGAGTTTACGACAATAAATACTTTTATAAAAATATTTTTATAAAAGTTACTATTCATAACAGAAACTTTTATTTTTGTAAACCTCATACATCAATAGAACTTTCAACTACAAGAACGTGCTCGAAAAGAATCGGGTTAAATATGGAGTATAAGCAGAAAATACGACATTTTCGAGGTTTTTTTTACGGGATAACAAAAACTTATAAATACATTAGGGTTGACTTGTGAACAGTAAAAATTATATTCACCAGTAGGTCCCAAAATTATTATGGTAATGTCAAATATGTAAACGAGTACCTAATACGAAAGCGCGTTTGGGCATAAGAAACGTCAAAATCGGGGTTTTAAAACGCGAAAGTTATGCCAGTTTTACTAAAACGGTAATTATAAACGTTTTTACTTATTAAACGCAATTTTACCAAAACAATTAGATGGTGATGTAGCTATGTAGACTTGTATATGGTAGGTTGATACTTGATCATGCTTAGATTATACGGCTTAATTAAATAGGTTGCATCTGACGATTTGCGTGACGCATTATTTGTGATATACTTGACGTACGCTCACTCAATGTGAGTTCATAGCCCCACGTTTTACGTGATTTGTTTTATAAGTTTTTGGGGTGAGAAACATGCACTGTTTTATAATTGGACACAAGTGGATAAGTTTTATATTATGATTACGTGTTGCCTAAGTAGCGATAACCCTAGTTGAGCCCATTATCATGAACTGTCAGTTACTGGATTGTGAGCGCGAATGTTATGAATAGATCTATTGGGATTGACATCCCCGTTCGGGTGATTGCTACCAATGGGCCAACGGAAACATATACCCTGGTCGAAATAGGATGGTTGGGGTTAGAACATCATCACGGGCAATGTAGGCCATTTATATGGTATTCATTTATGTCGAGCTTCAGTGTCATGAGCTTAGGGCAACGTAATTACATTTATATGATGTCTGCATCTGTTGCATTATCATACACTTGGGAAATCTTATGGTCCTACAATATATGATTTATCAAACCTATGAATTCACCAACATTATTGTTGACGTTTTAAAGCAATGTTTTTTAGGAGATCAGTAAGCATAAGGTGCCAAGGATACATTGGTGATTTTGTTTTGGGATGTCTTGCTAAAGATATGGTTGCATTATGTTTTGGGAAACTCACGTGTTGTGAATCAGTATCTTTGTAATAATAACAATGAACAAGTTAAAGCTTCAGGCTATTTGTATCAAACATTTGTTAAATCCAATGTATCAGTTTTAAAACGACTTTTTGGTCGTTCTATATATATCTTGTGTTTTTTATCTAAGAAGTAACACGCCCCGGACCCTTATTCCGCTACGACCCAATTTGGGGATGTTATACAAAAAGTCAACAAAGTCAAAGTCAAAAGTCTAAAACAAGGCCGAAACTAAAGAAATACTTAATGGGCGAACCCGCACCCATCCAATAGGCCGGGTCATCCCATTAAGCATTTATATCAAGACTTACATAAGCTTAAAGCTTAAATAAGCCCTAAACCCTTTTAAATTATACCCGGCCCAACATTAAGCCTAAAACACTTAACCATTAACCCCTTAACCCCTTTACACCAAAGGTCCTTATCCCCTTCACAACGTTAGTCCAAAAGGACTAACATTGTCAGTCCAAAAGGACTAACGATGCAAACACATAAAGAAAACAAGGCTAACACCCGTTAAACCAAAACAAACTCACCTTTTTCCCGCCATTACCTATTAACACTGTTTATCTTCCCCAAAACAGGTTACCCTGCAACCCTAGACAAACCCATCACCATCCCAACATAACCCCACCCCATAAAATAATAAATGCCACCTTGGTAATCCTCTTAAACATCATTCGTCTAAGGAAGAATACAAGAATTCAAGGGTTGAGATGAAAAGACTTGGAGGACACACAAATCTGATGGCTAAGATTGGTTTGTGACTTACTCACATAAGTAGCACAAATGCCTTCTCACTCACAAAAGAAACACAAGTGAAGACCCAAGACTCTTAGCTTTCTAGTATAAATAGGATCACTTGTAGCCATGATAAGGTATGTAGTTTTTACCTAGTTTTAGTTTTCAGCTTATATTAGTTAATTGTACTTGTTTTAAAAGCTTTGTACTGTTTATTCAAATTTAATGAAAGTTAAGTTTTTATGTGAATCTGTTTTTAAGTTAATGCTTTTTTATTTTTAAAATGTTTTATAAGCTCACATAAGCTCTTTTTACATGTTTACTTAAGTTGTTTACTTAAACTATTCAAGCTTTTCCATAGCTTGAAGTGTTTAAGCCTTTTACCAAACATCACCAAAAAAGCTAAAAATAGATGACAAGCCAAACCTGTTGCTTGTGGGTACTTATTAGTTTGTTTTAAACAAGCTAGAGCTTGTAGATCAGCTTATTGCAAGCTTATTTGCCCTTGTTTAGAGCAAAAGGCAAGGTACTCTTTTTTTCATTTATTAGCTTGAAAAGTGCTTATTGCTTATTTACTATTTTAAACTGCTTATTTATGCTTATTGTTGTCTTTAGTTGATAGTTAGTGCTTATTTGTTGATTAGATTTCATTTGCTTAAGTTTTCATTTAAAACTATTAGTTTTAGCACTTAGTACTGCCTATCTGTTTTGCTTATTTTAAATGCTTATGTCTGTGTTTTAATTGCTGTATTGTGCTTATTTCATTTTAGTCTTAATCTGTTTGTAGTTATTATAAGTTATCTAAGTCTGATTTAGGGTAAAAATGAGTTTTACAAACTTAAAGGGGTGTTTGGCACAAGCAGCACTAACTAAGGTTAGTGCTGTTTGAGTCATTTGTATTTCAAATCCCAACTTTATGAAGCTTATTTTAGTTGTTTTAATCACTTTACAATAGTTTTTAAAGGTCAAAACTTATTATCTAAGTATTTTGTATTAATGTCTTGAAACTATGGGCTTAAAACTTTTTCAAACTGTTTGCATTTGATTTCAGTTCAAAAGTTGTTTTAAAGTTTTGTTTATACTTCATTTTGTGTCCAAATGCAGTAGGAAGTTTGTTGGTTAAATGTTTATGGTCACTTGCGGTTTTGGTATTCAATCTGTCAAATTTTTCAGTTGTAAAAGTTTAAAGAGCCACTTTTCAATCTCAAGTTTAGCTTAGTCAAAGTAGGTTTTAGAGTTTGAAATTGAAAACATAAGCTCACTAGACAGTGAGCTTAATCAGTTAAACTTTTTGTGGTTTTAGAACTTAATTTGTTAGTTTATTTTTAGGTTTGCAAGTAGCATAATTGTCATTTAGAATCCAAATACTTAGTTAACATCAGCTTTTTGTCTTTGCTTTTTCTAGCTTAATCCTTTATCTTATTTGCTTAAGTCCTGATCATTAGTACTTAATTGGCTCACATTTAAATTACAAACTATAAGGGGGGGGTATAAGGAGGGCTTGATCCAAGGAACATCGCCCAAAAAGGAAGAACGCTTTTAAATCGCTTCGGCGTACTAATTCCTTCCGCTCTCTTATGCGTAATTTAAAGAGCTACCGTAGACTATTAACTTCCGGTTACCAAAAATTAAATAAATTGTGTTTTATTCATATCTAGTGCATGCGCACTCGTTCTTCTACCCGTAACCGTCCCCAACAACAAGTAACACTGAATATTGAACCATTTGATCTTGAAGAACCTATTGAAAATCAATCTCCTCTCGTAGTTACGATAGCCGATCAACGTACTATGGCGCAATTACTCCAAGCACCCACCGAGGGTTACGAGGATGCAATCGTTGTTCCCGCGATCACCGCGGACAACTTTGAGCTTAAACATGGTTTGCTCACTCTTGTGCAAAATAAACCATTTTTCGGACATGATAAAGAAGATCCTCATGCTCACATTCGATATTTCAACAACATCACTTCTATGTAGAAGTTCCAAAACGTTCTGAATATGTCGATTAAGCTTATGCTTTTTCCATTTTCACTCGAGGGGGCTGTCTGGATTTGGCTCGAAAAAGAACCCCCTCGATCGATTCTTACTTGGGATGATCTTGTTTCAAAGTTTATCAACCAATTTTTCCCTCCCTCAAAAACAACAAACCTTCGAAATGAAATCACAAATTTCCAACAACGTTTTGATGAATCTTTTAGTAAGGCATGGGACCGATTCAAGGATCTCCTTCGTGCATGCCCACATCATGGTTTCTCAGAATTATATCAACTCGATACTTTCTACAATGCTTTGAACTCTAATGATCAAGATTCGTTAAATTCCGCCGCGGGTGGTAATTTTTTGGACAAAATGACTCGAGATTGCTTAGCCATCATCGAGAGCAAATCCAAAGTTCGTTATTCACGAAGCAAAGCAATTGTTGCCAAAATGAGTACGAGCTCTTCTACCCCCGGTGTTACACTTGATGTTGCCGAACTTAAAGAGATGGTGAAAGCCTTGCTTCTCGATAAGAAAAACCAATCCCAAGCTCCCGCTATCGTAAAAGCAGTTGAGGAAAGTTTTGTAACTTGCGGTGGTGCTCATTCTTACCGTAATTGTCCCGCCACCAATGGCAACATTTATCGTGACAATATTCAAGAATACCTTTCACAAGCCGCCGCGGTTAACTACAACCAAGGAAATACCGGTTACCGTCCCCCGATGATTGCAAAACAAATTCGAACTCTTGGTTTTCCTCCCGTTCAAAACAATCAAAACAATCAAAGAAATAATCAAAACCGTTACAATTAAAACCGGGGAAATAATTACAACCAAAGTCCAATTTATCAACCCCCGACTTACCAAGCTCCGGCTTACAAAGCTCCGTCTCCTCAAACATAAGGTGTGTCAAAGGATGACTTTCAACACTACATCAAAGCTAATGATGCGGTTATGAAAAATATGCAAAACCAAAACCAAAACATGCAAAACCAAATGACCAATTTAACGGACATGCTTACCAAATTCATGAATACCAATACCGCCTCTACTTCGGGCTCGGGTTCTCTTCTTAGAAACATCGTTGCTAACCCGAGAGGTGATATGAAAGCCATCACCACCCTAAGTGGAGTTTCTTATGATGGGCCTCGAGTTCCACCTCCGCCTTCTTCTCTTCTTAAGGTGGTGGAACACGAACCCGAGTTGACAAAGGATACGGTGCAACCAAGCATCGAAAACATCCAACCTCCGGAGGTCCAAACTCAAATTGATGAGCCTGTTGTTGCACCAAAGACTAAACTGACCATACCTTATCATTCAAAGATTAACAAGGAGAAGCTCTATGAAAAAGACGATCTTTTAGCTTTGATATTTATGGAAAATTTTCAAAATATCCAGTTCGAGCTAAGCTTCGTGAATGCTCTCCTACACATGCCCAAATTTGCACCAATGTTTAGAAAACTTCTCAATAACAAAGATAAGATAATTGACTTAATCAAGACGCTGGCGAATGAAAATTGCTCGACGGTTATCCTCAAAAAGTTTCCCGAAAAACTTGGAGACCCTGATAGATTCCTTATACCGTGTGATTTTCTAGAGATGGATGAATTCTTAGCCTTGGCCGATCTCTGTGCAAGCATCAACCTAATGCCTCTTTCCGTATGGGAAAAGCTAAATCTCCCGGATTTGACCAAGACCCGAATGATACTTGAACTTGCCGACCGAATGATTTCTACTACAACCGGAATTACCGAGGATGTTTTCGTGAAAGTTGGAACATTTTTCTTTTTGGCCAACTTTGTAGTCGTTGATTATATTGCCGATCCTCAGGTTCCTTTGATTCTCGGGAGACCTTTCTTGAGGACGGCACGAGCTTTGATTGATGTTCACGGTGAACAAATGACCCTTCAACATGATGACCAATCCATAACATTCAAAGTTGGTGATACTAAGACATTCTCCTACAATATCATTGAATCGGTTAACCGAGTCGATGTTATTGATGTAGCTTGTGAGGAGTATGCTCAAGAAGTTCTTGGATTTTCGAACATTTCCAAGAGTGGCAATCCCACCCCAACTTTGGAACCAATCCTTTCTACTTCTCCCCCTTCTCTCACTCCTTTTGAGGGAGGTGACTTCATTTTTAAAGAAATCGAAGCTTGTCTTACTAGCAAATCAATTCCACCGGGAATTGATGATGCAGACTTCGATCCAGAAGAAGACCTTCTCACCCTTGAAAGATTGCTTAATTCTGACCCATCTTCCACCCTCCCTCCGGAAGAACAAAAATTTAAGGAACTTAAGACCGTTGAACCTTCTAGTGATGAACTCCCCAAGCTTGAGCTCAAAGACTTACCACCTCATCTTGAGTATGCGTTTTTGGAGGGTATCAAAGATTTCGGATATTAAGGGAATGGATCCTAAGTTTGTACTCATAAGATTTTGATGGAAAATAATGTTAAACCTACGGTCTAACATCAAAGGCGGGTTAACCCAAAAATATACGAGGTTATCAAGAAAGAAGTTATCAAACTTCTTAAAGCAGAATTAATTTATCCCATCTTCGATAGCCCGTGAGTTAGCCTCGTCCATTGTGTGCCCAAGAAAGGTGGTATAACCGTAATTGAAAATGATGATAATGAATTGATACCTACTCAATTAATTATGGGATGGCGTGTATGCATTGACTACCAAAAGTTAAATGATGCCACCCGTAAAGATCATTTCCCATTATCGTTTATGGACCAAATGCTTGAGAGACACGCGGGAAATGAATACTATTGTTTTCTAGATGGTTTCTCGGGTTACTTTCAAATACCAATTGACCCAAAGGACCAAGAGAAGACCACCTTCACTTACCCTTATGGAACTTTTTCCTACCGACGCATGCCTTTTGGCTTATGTAATGCTTCGGGCACGTTCCAAAGGTGCATGATGGCCATTTTCCATGACATGATCGAGGAAACAATGGAGGTCTTCATGGATGATTTCTCGGTCTTCGGGGATTCTTTCTCTTCATGCCTCTCCCATTTAGACAAAATGCTCAAACGGTGCGAAGACACCAATCTTGTTCAAAATTGGGAGAAATGCCATTTTATGGTAAAAGAAGGCATTGTTCTTGGACAGAAGATTTCAAAGTCCGGGATCGAGGTCGACAAAGCTAAAGTTGATGTTATAGCTAAACTCCCTCATCCGACTTCCATTAAAGGCATTTGAAGTTTTTTAGGTCACGTCGAGTTTTATCGTTGATTTATTCAAGATTTTTCTAAAATTGCCCGGCCGATGACCCATCTTCTTAAAAAAGATACCCCTTTTATCTTCTCAAAAGAATGTGTTGAATCATTTAATATACTTAAGAAGAAATTGACCGAAGCACAAATTATTGTTGCCCCCAATTGGGACCTACCGTTTGAAATTATGTGTGATGCTAGTGACTTTGAGGTAGGTGCAGTCTTGGGGCAACGTAAGACCAAATATTTTCAACCGATACACTATGCAAGCAAGAATATGACCGACGCTCAAGCTCATTATACTACTATGGAAAAAGAGCTTTTATCCGTAGTTTATGCTTTTGAGAAATTTCGGCCATATCTTGTCTTGTCAAAAACAATAGTGTATACGGACCACTCGGCTCTTAAGTATCTTCTCGCTAAACAAGATGCTAAACCGAGATTGCTTCGTTCGATTCTCCTACTCTAAGAATTTGATGTCATTATCCGTGATAAAAAAAAAGGAGCGGAGAATCTAGCGGCCGACCACTTGTCTAGGTTAGAGAACCCCTACCAAAGTGAGCTCGAGAAAAATGAAATTACAAAAACATTTCCTCTCGAGACACTTGGTATGGTGACTTTTTTTGGTGATGCTAGTACCCCATGGTTTGCCGACTTTGTAAATTACCATGCGGGGAATTTTGTTATGGAAAGGATGTCGTCCCGACAAAAGAAGAAATTTTTCAAAGACGTTAAACATTATTTTTGGGACGACCCCTACTTGTTTAAAGTGTGTGTGGATCAAGTGATTCGGCGGTGCGTTTTTGGCCAAGAAGCCTGTGTTATCCTCATGGCTTACCACGATGGTCCTACCGGTGGACATCACGGTGCCAACTACACCGCTAAAAAAGTCTTTGATTCAGGATTTTATTGGCCGACTATTTACCAAGATGCCCATGACTTGGTCACACGATGTGACGCTTGTCAACGTCAAGGAAAAATATCACAAAGGGATGAAATGCCACAAAATGCAGTCCAAGTTTGTGAGATCTTTGACGTATGGGGCATCGATTTTATGGGACCGTTCCCGTCTTCACGAGGGAACAAGTATATACTCGTGGCCGTTGATTATTTGTCAAAATGGCTTGAAGCAAAAGTGCTCCCCACCAATGACGCCCGAGTTGTTTGCAAATTTTTAAAATCTCTCTTCGCCCGATTTGGGACCCCTCATGCTATCATTAGTGATCGCGGTACCTATTTTTGCAATGACCAGTTTGCAAAGGTCATGCTTAAATATGGAGTTACTCACCGTCTCTCCACCGTGTATCACCAACAAACAAGTGGGCAAGTTGAGGTTTCAAATTGTGGTTTGAAATGCATTCTTGAGAGGACCATAGGTGATCTCAGTGCTTTATGGTCTGATAAGTTAGATGACGCCTTGTGGGCCTTCCGTACCGCATTTAAGGCTTGTCATCTACCCATCGAGCTCGAGCATAAGGCCTATTGGGCCTTAAAGCATTGAAATTATGACCTTGTTACCACGGGTGATCACCGAAAAGTTCAAATAAATGAATTAAATAAACTTCGTGATCAAGCCTATGAGAACTCTTTGATCTACAAAGAGAAGGAAAAGAGGATCCATGACTCCAAGATCAAGAATCGCGTTTTCAACATTGGTGACCGATTCCTTCTCTTTAATTTTAGATTAAATATTTTCTCGGGCAAGCTTAAGACCCGTTGGACTGGACCATTCACCGTTACCCAAGTATATCCTTATGTCACCATCGAGTTATCTCAAACCAACGTGCCAAACTTCAAGGTGAATGGTCATCGACTTAAACACTACTTTGGAGGGGACATACCACCCGTGGTTGTCCTGGATCTCCAAAGTGACCTTAAACAAGCGCTTCATGGGTGGCAACCTATGCTTATCCTAATATAATTATAATAGTAGTAACGAATAAGTGTGTTGTGAGGAGGCTCGCCTCTTCCTTTCTCGTGTTTTGTGTTTTTGTTGTATGTCTAGTATTGCCCCGGATTTTAATAAACGGCTTTAGATTTACGTAGAGACCCTTCTTAAAACATTGAGGACAAAATTTTCACGTAATCCTGTTTTTACCACCAAAATTTTAAAAAATATTGTGATTTTGTGCAAAAAATAAAAAAATTCAAAAATAAATTAAGTGTTTTGTCACAATTTTGACCTTCCTGCTAGGTAGAATAAGAATAAATTTTGACTCGATCAAGCGTATTGAGCTCTAGCTTATCCCTTAACTTTTAGACTAAGTATTCGCAGATCTTTTTATTAAAGATTTTAAATTTGTGAAGAACAAATATGATAGAGTTAATTATGAGTTAGATGCTAAACAAGGATTAGTTGGAAATCTTAAGAGCTCATATGTGTAATTTGTGGCTTTTTCTCCCATAAGCTTCTAATCGGACTAATAATACGTGCTATTTTCAAAAATTAAACTTAAATCAACAATTTTTGATATTGAAGCTTTATTAATGTAGTCGACAACATTAATTTATTTAGTCTTAGTTCAAATTTATACTTAAATTTTCTAAAAATAAGTTTTCTCTATATATCGTGGTAATATAAAGTGTTAAAAAATGATGAGTAATAATTATAAACTGTGGGCTGATAAAAGTTTGCTGCATCTTGCCGGCTCACAACCGATGTTGCAGCCTTCTAAAAGGTCAAGGGTTTCCTTTGTTAAAAGTATAATTATATTAAGTGTAATAAATGTGATTTAATAAATATAGGGAAAATCTATTTTTCTTAAATTTAAATATGCTTTTGAACTAAGACTAATTCGTTTTAAGATTGTGGTTTTTCTAAATGAATTGTTTTATTAAATGGAAGCCTAAGAATTATTGAAACCGAAGGTCCGTGAGTTCCGATACTATTCTCTGTGGGGTGTCAATAGCCTGGTCACCTAAGCCGGTCTCGGCTAGGATGTGCCGAGAAGAAAGTCACTACATGGAATGATCTCGCCTTTAAAATCATGATTTTTGGGTAGAACGTAAAGCAATAGAAATATTGCAAATTTCTTAAAAAGGTTAATCCATGGTTGAAATTTGAAATGAGCACACTAACATAATATATAATAATTGTCGGGAGTGAAAAGTTCACAAGTTGCAAATATGAGTAGTGTTAGCATCTTAACTTATATTTAACGGTGATTTCATTTTTGAGCTTGGTTTGGGACGAGTGAAAAGTTAGGGACGATGAATTTATCCTTTTTGGGCATTTTAGGATTGAAATGCATCTTATTCCGTGACCCTAAACTTATGAAAATAATGAAAGTCCAAACATTCTAGTTAGTTGCTAAAAAGAAAAGTATAAAAAATAATAAAAAGGAAAAATACAAAAAAATATGTGTCGGAATAAGTGTGAATATTTAAAAATGGTCAAAACGGGTCTTTTCAAAACTTATGAGTCTTTAATTCCCTTTGATGAACACTTAGCTACTTTTCGAGGTAATTAGCCGAGAGGGATTGAGATTCTTAGTTTTCTTAAGTGTTTACTTATGGCATTGCGTGAGGACACGACAATAGTTTAGTATGGGGGATTTTGGTATGTGCTTAATTACACATACCTTTTGCCTATAAAATTATGCCTAAAATGACCAAAATATACCAAAAATACAGTGTATTTGTGTGTTTTGTGATTTATGCTGTGCAGGTAACAGATATTCACTAAAGGACAAAAATCAAGCCAAAACGAACAATACCGAGCACGGGAATAGAAAGAGCATGAAAAGTCAAAAAGTCAAAGTCAACCAAGTCAAAGTCAAAAGTCAAAGATGAAGCCAAAACCGAAGAAATACTTAATGGGCCAACCCGCACCCATCCAATGGGCCGGGGCAACCCATTAAGCATTTATATCAAGACTTACATAAGCTTAAAGCTTAAATAAGCCCTAAACCCTTTTAAATTTTACCCGACCCAACATTAAGCCCAAAACACTTAACCATTAACCCCTTAACCCATTTACACCAAAGGTTATTATCCCCTTCATACCGTTAGTCCAAAAGGACTAACAGTGTCAATCCAAAAGGACTAACGGTGCAAACACATAAGGAAAACAGGCTAACGCCCGTTAAACCAAAACAAACTCACCCTTTTCCCGCCATTACCTATTAACACTATTTATCTTCCCCAAAACAGGTTACTCTGCAACCCCAGACAAACCCATCACCATCCCAACATAACCCCACCCCATATAACAACAAACGTCACCTTAGCAATCCTCTTAAACATCATTCGTCCAAGGAAGAATACAATAATTCAAGGATTGAGATGAAAAGACTTGGAGGACACACAAATCTGACGGCTAAGATTGGTTTGTGACTTACTCACACAACTAGCACAACTGCCTTCCCACTCACAAAAGAAACACAAGTGAAGACCCAAGACTCTTAGCTTTCTAGTGTAAATAGGATCACTTGTAGATATGATAAGGCATGTAGTTTTTACCTAGTTTTAGTTTTTAGCTTATATTAGTTAATTGTAGTTATTTTAAAAGCTTTGTATTGTTTATTCAAATTTAATGAAAGTTAAGTTTTTATGTAAATCTATTTTTAAGTTATTGCATTTATGTTTTAAAAATGTTTTATAAGCTCACATAAGCTCTTTTTACCTGTTTACTTAAGTTGTTTATTTAAACTATTCAAGCTTTTCCATAGCTTAAAGTATTTAAGCCTTTTACCAAAAATCACCAAAAAAGCTAAAAATGGATGACAAGCCAAACCTGTTGCTTGTGGGTACTTATTAGCTTGTTTTAAACAAGCTAGAGCTTGTAGATCAGCTTGTTGCAAGCTTATTTGCCCTTATTTAGAGCAAAGGGCAAGGTACTCTCTCTTTTTCATTTATTAGCTTGAAAAGTGCTTATTGCTTATTTACTGTTTTAAACTGCTTATTTATGATTATTGTTGTCTTTAGTTGATAGTTAGTGCTTATTTGTTGATTAGATTTTATTTGCTTAAGTTTTTATTTAAAACTGTTAGTTTTAGCACTTAGTATTGCCTATCTATTTTGCTTATTTTAAATGCTTATGTCTGTGTTTTAATTGCTTTATTGTGCTTATTTCACTTTAGTTTTAATCTGTTTGTAGTTTTTATAAGTTTTCTAAGTTTGATTTAGGGTAAAAATAAGTTTAACAAACTTAAAGGGGTGTTTGGCACAAGCAACACTAACTAAGGTTAGTGCTGTTTGTGTCATTTGTATTTTAAATCCCAACTTTGTGAAGCTTATTTTAGTTGTTTTAATCAGTTTACAATAGTTTTTAAAGGTCAAAACTTATTATCTAAGTATTTTGTATCAATGTCTTGAAACTATGGTCTTAAAACCTTTTCAAACTGTTTGCATTTGATTTCAGTTCAAAAGTTGTTTTAAAGTTTTTTTTATACTTCATTTTGTGTCAAAATGCGGTAGGAAGTTTGTTGGTTAAATGTTTATGGTTACTTGTGGTTTTATCTGTTAAATTTTTCAGTTGTAAAAGTTTAAAGAGCCACTTTTCAATTTCAAATTTAGCTTAGTCAAAGTAGGTCTTAGAGTTTGAAATTGAAAACATAGGCTTAATGGACAGTGAGCTTAATCAGTTTAAGCTTTTTGTGGTTTTAGAACTTAATTTGTTAGTTTATTTTTAGGTTTGCAAGTAGCATAATTGTCATTTAGAATCCAAATACTTAGTTAACATCAGCTTTTTGTCTTTGCTTTTTCTAGCTTAATCCTTTATCTTATTTGCTTAAGTCCTGCTCATTAGTGTTTATTGGGTCTTAGACTTGTCTTGTTTTCACTTTTTAGCCTTTTCCATGAGCTTATTAGTCCTTAAAAATTAAGCTCAAATCTATCATTTTTCTTTGATCACTCAGCGTATACAGAGTGTAACTGCCATTTTCACTTAGCTTTTTCTTTGCTTATTTGATTTTCAAAATTCTTTTTGATTTCTGATTTAGATAGCTTGTTGTATAATCTTTAGAGTGTTATAAATCATTAAGCTATAAGGATTCATTTTCTAGCTTAAAAATAAGCTAGAAAGTGCCCTTTTTGGTTGTTTGGTTACTAGTTTTGGCTAATAAGCTTATTAGCTTCCCTGAGCTTATTGGATTATTAGATTTACTTTAGTTGTGCTTAGATTTGCTTATTAGGATAGGTTTAAGCCCTTGTAGCTTATTCAGCTTAGGTTTGAGCTTATATAAGCTTATTTGCAAAATTAGCTTAAGGATTAATTCCTTTTAGTTTTCCTTTAAGTTAAATATGTCTTAATGCCTTTTAAAGCTTTTCCAGCTTATTTTCTAGCTTGTTTTTTATTCATAGTTCTTATTAGGACTAGGGTATAAGTTATCAATAGCTTATTTGCTTTTCCTCGGCTTATTTAGCCTTAAAAAGCCAAACAGTTTAGGCCTTAAGCCTTTTTAGTTCTTTTTAGGTATACTGTCACTTTTAGGAGCTTATTTCTAGCTTATTTTAGGTTTTTATAAAAAGTCATTTCACAAAAAGTCCTTATTTTTAGCTTATCTAAAAAGCTGTTTCAAAAATTTTGCAAAATAAAAAACTTAGGAATTAGGGAAGTCAAGGGTGAGCAAGGCTCGAACCCCTGACCTCAACCCAACTCCCAAGCTTTACACACACACCACAACACCAACTGCCCTGGGGTCTTTTTCAGTTATAACCTCACACCACTTTTCTTTTATACACATTTTGGTCTTTTAAGCTTACAACCCATTTTAGCTTATTTCCTGCTTATTTCAATAAGCTGTTGACCCCGTTTTATTTTTCTTAGGTTTAGCATAGTGCAAAGTACTTTTCATAATTTTCATAATCAGTTTAGTATTTTTAATATTTAATTTAGATAAAAACTGTTTTTAATTCATAAAAAATTAAATAAAAGTCAAAAAAATATAATTCTTTTTTTTTAATTTTCTTTTATCATTTAGGATTGTTAAAAATTAAATTTGCATTTTTAGGGTTAAATTTGTAGTATTTAGTTTTTTAAAGAACGAGTTTTGATTCCCGTTATCGTTTTTAGGTTTAAATCTTTAATTGCTTTTGTTTTTAGCGTACCTTTACTTGTTTTAGCATATTATTAGTAGAAATAGAAAACCAAATCCAATTTGTGTTATTCAAGCATTGTTCCACAAACGTTACCTCGATTTTCAAATTCACACCTCGTCAGGACACGACCCGGTTAGGTTTTTTTTGGGTTTTACTTTGGTTAAAAGTAATTTCCTTTTAAAAAGCCTTACGGAATTCTTATTAGTTGAAATTTTGATAATTCTCATTATATATTTATATTATATATTTATTATATATATATTTATATATACTAAAGGAATTATTTTAAGAATCAAATATTTCCCTTCGTTTAAAGGATAAGCTCTTCAACATAACCATCTCATCGCCATTCTGCTCAAAACCCCTAAATAAGTTCAAACACATACTTATAATACTGCGATCACAATAAAGAAGTAATACATGTATCTTGCGTATGAATAGCAAACCTGACATCAACGACAAGGTTCTATGATGGTGCGACGTTGTACTGAAAACAGAAGCGACACATCAGCCTGAGTAACCTGCTTCAAAGAAATTAAATTAAAAAAATGTTCATAAAAAGCTTTTAGCATTCCTATAAGAAACTGAGTGTAATCCTTAAAAAAGCATCACGTCACTAAATTTTATCTTTAAAACAACCCAGCTTAAACATAACACTATGGATTAACTGCTTAACTACCCTAATAATCATTTTAACACATAAACAAGAGTTGAGACTACACTAAGACATTTTTAATAAAGATCTAGAGAAAAACTGAAACCTTGGATCAAAATGTGTTGCCCAATTGAGCAAATCCCAATGCCCAAACAAAGAATACCTAAAATCATCGTAAGCAAAAAAATATTACAACCATAAACTAGGAATGTTTTCGTCAGGATAAAAGTCAAACTCACCGGCAAGATTTCTCAGACCCAAGCTCCTTGTACCCAAACTCATCATAAGGTTCCCAAGCTACAACCCCTAAATTATGCAAAAACCTTAATTTCAAGATTCAATTTTTATATACGAATAAGCTGTAATAATTGTTAAATTTCTAAAATAACTAATTAAAAAAAGCCCCAAAATTGAAAAAGTGATGCTCACCTTAACTATCAACAATCGTTGCACTTGTATAAGCCTTTTTTGATCTGATTTGTGGTGTGAGTTAGTGATAAGAATTTGAGAGGCGAGTGATGAAGATTATGACTGTACAAAACCACCGACTGAAAAGTGTGTGTATGAGGATTAGATTGTTGGGAAAAATCCAGAAACTATAGTGTGGAAGATAGTGAGGTGGTGGAGGAGGTTATTATTTTATTCTATCAGGAGTTTTGTTTTGGGTACGCATTACCAAGAGCGTACCGCTCTTTAGTAAAATGTATTAATACTTTACTTATATATTAAGGAAATTAATAAAAAAAAATATGGGATCAAGAAGAGGGTGAATAGCTAAAATTAAGACAAAGGACTATAGTCATTTAAAGAATTATCATACTTGTTCCAAAATATTTTTATAAACATCGAATAAAAAAAATACTTATGTGTACATTAAAGTCCAATTTTTTGTCCCTTTGTGCGTACTTTTTCACCTATACAGCAGGTCGATCGTAACTTTTTTCTATTTTCTTACTTGACAGCCACATAAGATTTCACTACACACTAAAAGATAATGTGGTAAGTTCAGTAGATTTATAAATTATTATCCTACAAAAAATATCGTACCTTTTTTTAAATACTTGTAATATTACTTTGTTTCAATGGCCGTTTATAATTATTAAAAATTTTGGTTTATACATTTTCATTCGTTTTCATACGTTTTTTCATACGTTTTCATAGGTTTATGTACACAAAGAAGAGTATTCATATGTTTTTGTACGTTTTTCTAGTTTTGTAAGTTTTTATATATATTTGTACGTTCTCATACGTTTTTTTACGTTTTCATATGTTTCGATGCATTTTTGTACGTTTATGTACGATTATATATGTTTTTGTACGTTTTTAAATGTTTGTATATGTTTTCATACATTTTATCCGTTATTATAGGTTTTTATACATTTTGATCAGTTTTAATAGGTTTTTATACGTTTCGATGCGTTTTTGTACGTTTATATATGATTATCTACGTTTTTGTACGGTTTTTAAACGTTTATGTACGTTTTCATACGTTTTATCCGTTATTATAGGTTATTATACATTTTTATACGTTTTCATCATTTTTATACACTTTTTATCAGTTTGTATGTGTTTTTTGTGTTTTATATGTTTTTTTATGTTTTTGTACGTATAAAAACGTATAAAATTGATAACAACAGATAAAACGTATGAGAATGTAAAAAAACGTACATAACCGTACAAAAATGTATAAAAACGTACAAAAACGTTTAAAAACGTAAAAATGTACGGGCATCATACAAAATCGTAAAAAACGTAAAAAAACGGACATTCCCGTATAAAAACGGATATGAAGGCTTATAAAAAATATTAAATTAATTACAAAAGGTTAGTTGGTTACGTATAATGAATCACTTCGGTTAGTTGGTGATGCAAAATTTCTTAGTGGACACGACCCAAAGAGGTGGGCTTTAATTGTCTTGTATGTATCGTGACATGGAATAAAAACCTATGTGTATTGTACTTTCCACTTTATCCTTTTATATCATCATAATTGACACTTTATCCTTTTGTATGTATCATACTTGCCACTTAATCCTTTTGTATGTATCATGACATGGATCAACTTGTTTGACGTGGCAAAACCGGGTTTAAGGGTGACAAAACACGCACAAAAGGACAAAAAAAAGTGCACTTTAATGTACACATAAGTATTTTTTTATTCGATGTTTATAAAAGTATATTAGGACAAGTATGTTGATTAAATAAATGATTAACCCTTACTTTAAACAAGGCAATGAGTGGGAAAAAGTTAGTAAGATAATAAGTTGAACATTCTGATGCGGATGTGTTGTAAACGCAAAAGTTTTACAACCCTCCTAGGCAGTGTACCTAACCGTTGTAGTGTAGTATAGGCAAAACTCGAGGGGTTATTATCATTCTCTAGGGGAATAGTTTGGGTAGGCTCGAATCGTATGGTTACTAAGATCTAGAGGTTGAGAGAATATTATTTTTGTGTTTTTATATTTTATGAAAGCAAGTAAAATCTCGAGTTTGAAGGGGGTGTTGATTAAACTAATTAACTACTCTTAATTCTATACAAATTGTAGAAAAGTAAAGTGATGGAAAAACTCGTATCGTTAAACAAATGTGTTCACCTAATCATGCACTACTCCCTAGTTGTCGTCTCTAAATTTTTTACCCGTCACCCTCCTAATGGAATGTGTAAGTATCTAATGAATTAAATACCTAACTCAGAATCCACCAAAATGGCAAGGTAGTATGAAGACTATTGCATGGGTATCCTCTAACCTAGCCATGTTTCCCTAGATGTCTTCGCTATGCAATTAAGAAGCTAGTTTTCTAAAGCCTAACGCGCACATCATTAACAAGAAGTAATAACAAAAGATAAACAACTAGGTTTCATGCAATCATAAGCAAACACAATTTATATTTAGCCAAGCATGTTAATTGAAAGTGAAGAACAATTAATCAAACAACACATAGGCATATCGAATGATTAAAAGGGATAAAGAACTTCACTTCAATTAAACTTGGAGTTATGATCAAATTACAAGGGTTAATAAACCCTAAAAAATGACCAAAATGTCTGCTCCAAAGCTTATTAACGATTTCCCTATGATTTTTCCACACAAAACCTAAAAAACAAGGGTTGTATATATAGGCCCGTAACCCTAACGGTGTCGCGTACAAATTATGACGTAGTCAGCCTGCCGAACCTTCTTAGGGCTTCACTTTGTCGGCTACTTTGACGCCGTCGTAAATACTTGTGACGCCGTCGCTTGGACACCATGACGGCGTCAAAGAGTAATTTTGACGCCGTCTCCATGACCTGAAAACCTTTCTTGATCAAAACTCCGTAGATTTGCATTCTTGTCCAGTTTCTTTCCAAATTGAGTCCAAGTCACGTGTATTTCCTCCAAATGCTTCCCAAATGCTAAAACAACAACAAGAAATGATTAAGCACAATAAATGGGAATATTTGCATGATTTGGGGGGTTAAATGACCCCAAAAAGTGTATAAAATAACACCTCATCAAATACCCACACACTTGGGATTTGCTTGTCCTCAAACAAAATGGGTTTTTC
Source organism: Tanacetum coccineum (assembly GCA_026074375.1). NCBI lineage: Eukaryota > Viridiplantae > Streptophyta > Magnoliopsida > Asterales > Asteraceae > Tanacetum > Tanacetum coccineum. The sequence goes on along the minus strand of BQNB010002422.1, from coordinate 25,482 downwards.
TACCTATTAAATAGCAAAGTCAGAGGCATTTAACCTACTCAAGAAAGATAGTTTATGGCACAGCCGGATAGACCTTGTAATTAAAAGCATGGAAACTATATACTAGCACCTCACATAAGTGTTTGGATTCTCTCATTCTCTCGGTGTAATAATTAATTATAACATGTATAGGAATCGAAAGAAATAACACTCTACATGTCATAGTATATAAATCACTATAAGCTTGATAAATGATCAAAACCTCCACCGCTTTGGTGTAAGCACCTAGGAATTACTATCAAAGAGGTCTTTAAAGGGTTGTGATGTGTAGGTGTAGGGTAAAGGAAACACGATTGGGGATATTTGGGGAATTTTGACTTGTGGCAAGCTAATTATCTACAAGAATACATGTAAAAGGCATTGCTAAGCTAAGACTCAACAAAACTAAGACAATAATATACAATACTCTACATCAATCTCTTTCTTCTTTTTTCTTGACACTTTCTTGAACATAAACAATAGCAAGATGGCAACCTGTATCTAACATATTTTTTTGCTTTTTTCATTTTTTTTGATTTTTTATACACTTTTGTCCTGCCATCTACTGAAACATACATAATACATGACTTGGGGTTTATAATTGCACCCCTACACTTGAGTTTTTATTACTCAATAACATAAACTAACTAATGGCCCGAATTATGAGGATCAATAAACATGAAGTGTATTAAGCACATATGGGGGTAATAACTTATCTTCCCCATTTCTCCATATAATAAAAACTACGATGAATCCCAATCGTCCGAAAACTATATACACTAATAATGACTCGACTTAGCAACAATGTACTCAAGTAAAAGATTAACTAGGGTTTAACAAATATGATAACAATGATGTACTAAAAATGAGTACATACAAGGAAGGATAAGGTGATTTGGGTGTAACATTTTGGTGGGGTGTAAACAAATTTCAATGACCAAATACTCCAGAATAGTCTAATCAAAATTCCTTAATCCAAAGAAATCCCTTTTAGGTCGTTTTAAAATATTTAATAGAAGAAAAAAAAGATAGGCTCAAAGGGGTGTACTAGGAGTATCTCGCACTAAAAATGAGTGCAAAGCAAGGGTGTGGGGGGTAGTTATATAATCGAGTAGACCATCATAACCATATCAAACGAAGGCTAAAAATAAGGGTTTATCCTAATGCCTCTTATCACTTATTAAATCCTAATCACACAAATGCGATCTCACTAGCGGTCTCGGGAGGAATCGCTAAAGCAAGTTCTAGAATTTATAATACTACCGGTACACTCTCATAAGCATTAAAAATTAAAGCTTTTATTCCTAAAGATCTAGGGGGAACCTCACATTTTTAGGGCAGAATTTTGAGTGATAGGGTTTTTGTGCTAGTCATATAACTCCTATCCATGAGATGCTTCTAATATTATAGTTTCACCAATATATGCCATAAAAAAAATTGGTCTAAAATTACCGTCCTAAACTATGTTTCGGTATATTACACATCATTTTAAGAACAAAGCAATTTCAATTAAAGAAATAGTTTCTAAGGCTTTTATTTCCCCTTACACTTATTTTGAACATTGTCTCCAATGTTCTATGAGTACCTGAAAACGAATAAAGGAAAAGTAAGAAAAGCGAGAAAAACTAATACTCCCATGGTTTTTCTCAATATTAGAGAATAAAAAAGATAACTCTGGTGAAATCTTCATCCAAGAATCGTCCACCTGAAAATCCAAAGAACTTTCGGACTCCCCTCATCAAATATAACCTGAAAATCAAAGACAAATACAACTATACCAAGCGTGAAGTTTGGCGGTAAATGATATATAACCATTATTAATTAAGTACTAGACTCCTATGAAAGCAATAAAGATAGGATGAATGTACTAATGTAATCGTGGTTTTTTTGCAAGAGTGAGGAAAATTAAAATTTTTATAAATTCTACAAACATAACTTTTCAAAAATTCAAAAAATGCAAAATTTTCCTGTAGCTACAGTGGTGACGCCGCCAAGATTAAATCTTGACGCTGTCTCCACCTGCTGTGAAGATTTAAAAATTCATTTTTTTTGGAAAACATTCTGCAAAAGTAACCCATTAATTATTTCCATGAAAGATTTTCTGCATAAACCACAAAAACGATTAGTACAATCATATGACTCAAAACAAACAAACCTAACATAAAATGTGAATTAATCTAAATTTACTTATTTTATATGTTGGAATTTTTTTGGTTCTTAGAAACCAAATATTCTCCCCTACACTTATTTTATTCAAAATACCTTTGATTGCAATTAAGACGATGTTAAAAACAAAACAAAGCATGATCATATATATTCAAACATATATGAATAAATAATATAGATAAAACACATGACACTCCTAAAACGCATGAAAATAAAAGATAGGGTTGCCTCCCAATAAGCGCTTTTCTTTATTAACGAGTCTTCTAGCTAGACTCGGAGTTACACTCCTTACGTGACTCCTTTGTCGTTCACATTGCAACCTTCATTCCCAAACACATAAATGAAGAAGTTATGTCCAATAAGGTGCTTATCATCAAACACTTTACTCCTCTATTTAGTGCGTCCCATTTCTTTTTCTTGATGATTTTTGATTCTTTCATCCCATTCTAAAATTCTCCTATTTACGTGATTAGTAAGGATCATGGGATCGGGGTCTCCTTTGGTTCTCTCCTCAATCTTACTAGGGTGCTCTAGGGTCCTAACAAATCTAATTTTACAATTTTTGTCCCTGATGGTCATTCTTCCTTCATCACACTTAATTTTAGCCTTTTTCGTGATTAGATATGGTGTTCCTAAAATGAGAGGCATGCAATCATCTTCCTTTATGTAGGATCTGATATCATTAACACACAAGAAGATTATAAGAGATTTTAAAGAGAGAAATGGTTGGAAGGTTTTCTAAAGAGAGAAACAAGGAAAGTGTATGTGAAATATATGAAAACCAACACCCTCTCCATGTGTGGAGAGGTTTTACATACTTGTCTTACTCGTTGGGCTCCCATGGGATTTCCATGGGTCGGCCCGATCACTTAACTAAACATTACTTACTTATACTACGAGCTAAGGATATAAATACTGGAAGTGACTAAGTGTTTTCTAGAATCCTAAAATCCTAACAATCTTCCCCTAAGGGAGGTCACTCCAGTTTACAAATATCTTAAACTTAGCATTCTATGAATGTTCTTTAATCTTGCATGTAGTCTAGAATCTTGATCTTTATCTTCTATCTTTTTTTAGTGTTCTTTAAACTTTAAGCTTGAGATTGTTCCTTCATGCTTGATAAACTATGATCTTGAGCCTTTATCACTTAATCTTCTACTTCTTGAGATCATAAATCTTGCATCTCACTTGATCATCTTTGTAATACTTTTCCTTCTGATGTGTTTCAAAAGCTTTAAATTTATAATGACTGAAAATACAAATTTTATTATAGGGAAACACAAAGGTAAAAGTATAACCCACGTATGTAGTATAATATTTAGGTAAGACCAGGTCGTCCACGTGGATTTGAGTAGTGTTTGAATAATCAGGAAGAAAATAGACTTAAATAGTTTTTGAAAATAACTTTTGTTTTACCAGTGATAATAGAGATGACTACTCGGATAGTTAGAAATAATTCACAAGTGTTGGAAATGATTAAGACCTCGAAGATGGAACCTTTAACTTATAAAAAGGATTTATCTTCAGAAAACGATTTCACAAATTAACTTGATTAAATCAAGACTTATATTTAGTTAACTAGACCAAATGTGTCACTCAAATAATCTAGTTGCTAATATATTAAAGCTTATTTTGTTTATCGGTTTACGAAAGTAGATTTCTCGACACGGACGTTAAAGACCATATACAAATATTTAAAACCACATAGATCATAATGGGTCTTTCGACCTATACCGATATAATTATATAATCTAAGATTGATAAGCAAAACCGATAAGATAAGATATAATAGGATCGCAACATAAGCTTGAGATTAAAGAGATCATGATCATACTAAACACTTATTCATTATCATAACATCACCGAGTAGTCATGAGAGATTTAGCCTCTCATGGCTAAGGAGTTCATAACATAACTTGATTCGATAACAAACTTCATTCTTTTACTAACCTAGTATGATGTTCTTCATCGTTCTTGGTGATTTGATCTTAATTCTTTATAGGATATGGTGTTTATGCTTGGAGAATGGTTGGAAAGTGTTTAGGACTTTATAAGGGAGAGATAATTATGTGTATTTATTTGAAGAATGTATGAGAGGATGATTTGAAATGTGTGAATTTTGGCTCTATTTATAGGCTGATTTCAGGGTGGAAGTGCGGCGCACAAGGAAAAATGTGCGGCGTACTTGGTCATTAAATGCGAGGGAATTAAATGTTTATTGGAGAAGTGCAGCACACAAAGGAATTTGTGCGGTGTACTTAGGGTATTAATTCAGTAGCATTTATGTCTTTATTTACTCTTCAACGTCAGATAGGAAGTGTGGCGCACAAAATACTGTGTGCGGCGTACTTATGGAGTTAATGCTGAATTTGACTAAGTCTTTTAATTCCTTTGACTTGAGGATAAGTGCGGCGCATATTTGCACTTTAGGCTTGATTCTTTATTTTTTCTTGTATGTTGTGTTTCTTAGCGTATAAGTACGTGATCTTTGTTGTGTTTGACCTCGGGATATCTTCAAGTGTACTGCAAAGCTAATTTAAGCTTATTAAAGTATCGAAAGTTCATAGAGATTGATTTAAATATATACAAATAACGCCACCGAAAACATGTATAATTTGGGCGTTATCAAATCCCTCCACACTTAGCTGTTGCTTGCCCTCAAGCACTTAAAGCGAGAAACAAGATCATTTATCGTGACGTAGAGAAAATTTAGATTTTACAAGTGTTTGTATATTGTTTAACTTTTTAGGCATTGACATATGACTAAGTACCTCACATAGGGAATGTGTTTGATTTATAGAATTCACTTAGTTCACTCAGATAAGGTTCACTCAGTTCATACTCAATTGCACAGACATAATCTAGACAGCTACCATAGGCTTGTACTTGACACATAAACCTGACCGAAGGGCGAAACTTGATATTGACAAAGGATAATAGCATATACGGATCTTCATGTGTCGAAACTTAAGCCTTTATTTCTTTGAACTTCTATATCTTAACATTTATTTTTTATTTTCTATTTATTTTTTTTGGCCGTAATAACTAAGGCTTGGCAAAAAACTTCATCTTTCAACATTGACTTCTTCACTTAGGTATTTCAGCAACTTAGCACTAAAGGGAGTTCTTGCAAAAACAGAAACTTGCGGGATTCATAACATGTGATAGGATTTGGTCTAGTAAATGATGATCAAGTACAAGTTCTAGAGCTTCTAAATTATCGGCTCACTCAAATATAATTATCAACCAATACCTTTGCTCCAAAAAAGGCGACAAAACCATATATACACATCCATAACGATGGAATAGATACATATGATTGCTCATTCCTTAACTCAAACAAGCTAAATGCATCAATTATCTTAGGTAACAAACGTGGGTACCCAAATATTATAAAGGCTTATATTTCTCAATATTTAGTGGACTGGGTTGTGCTAGCTATAGTGTTAATCGGGTTGGATTTCCTTACTAAGAGCAATTTTTTTAATTTTAAAAGCATAAATGCATTAAGATTTTGAAAGTATCAGTTGGAAAATTTTGGCAGGGCAAACATTGAGGGATATGATTAATTTTTCCTATTTGGCTCCTCTCCACATTTAAGTTGAACATTGCCCTCAATGTGATAATTGATAATAGAGATAAAATAGGGAAAATTAAGGGAAAACGGTACTTTCTGGGGCATAGAGAAATATATAGCTGTGAGAGAGCTATCCTTGAGCATACTTCATAATTTTCCAAATCTTTAAGCTATATTACCTATATAAAAGTAAACACACAAAAAGAAAATATTTTTGTTGTTTTTAAAAAAATAAACAAAGTATATGAGCGAAAGAATGGAGGAGGGACTCCCCTACACTTAAGTGAAGCACATATTGCCTCCCGAGAAGCGCTTAATTTTTAAGAGAGTCGTTAGCTAGACTCGAACTTGGTGAGTCATTCTTTAGGAAAGAAGGGAGTGACTGCTTCCCCTTTGTCATTATAATCTTCTTCTTCATGATATAGTTTGAGTTGATGGCCATTAACAATGAATGTTTTTCCATCTTTTCCATATAGTTCAACATATCCGAAAGAATACAGGTGTTTTACTACGTATGGTCCTAGCCAGCGTGATCTAAGTTTTGGCTGTTTGAATTTATACTTTGAGTGAAAGAGCAAAACTTTATTTCCGTGTTTGAATTCTTTTCTCGTCCTTAGTTTTCTATTGTCTCATACTTTGGTTCTTGCCTTGTATAGTCGAGAGTCTTTATAGGCTTGGAGTCTAAGTTCGTCGAGTTAGTGTAACTGAAACATTCGTTTTTCACCAGCAGGTATGAGCTTCAGGATTGCACTTCTTTAAGGACCCAGTTATGCAACGGTGTTCAACTTCAAATGGGTAAATGGGAAGTTCTTTCCTATATGATTTTGTTAGGGTGTTTCGCGGTACGGTAGGTGTTTGGTAAGAACTACGAAAAGCCCACAGAGCATCACGCAAGTTTTCTTGGATCAAATAGACAGGTTATCTTGAACAGTCTTTTAAAGAATTCTTTTTAAGAGCTTTTGTTCGTGTTTTCAACCTTGACACTAGTTTGATGGTGATATATGTAGAGAAACGGTAGTTAACTCCATATCTTTTCATTGTCTTTTCCATTATTTTGTTGCAAAAGTAAGTACCTTAGTCGCTTATTAGAGCTTTGGGCATTCCGAAATGGCAGAATAGTTTCTTCAAGAAAGTGATGACCACTCCGGCATCATTGGTTGATAAAGCTTGAGCTTCGGCCCATTTAGATACGTAATCAACAGCGACAAGAATGTATTTAAATTTATGCAATTTTGGAAATGGTCTCATAAAATCGATACCCTATACATCAAAAATTTCACATACTTTAATGTTGTTTAAGGGCATCTCATTATGTTTTGATATAGTTCTCGTCTTTTGGCATGCTTCGCAAAGGTGAACTAAAGTATGAGCTTCTTTTATGATTGTTGGCCTGTAAAATCCTAAATCTAGGACCTTTTTAGCGGTTACATTTGGTCCATAATGTCCACCGGTTGGTTCGTGGTGACATTGATCTAAAATGGTTCGGGTTTCTGGTCCAGATACACAGCGTCTGATCATACCGCCAGAACATACTTTAAAAAGGTAGGGTTCCTCCCAGAAGTAGTGTTTGAGGTCAGAGAAGAATTTGTTCTTTTGTTGGTACGCCATCCTTTTTGGTATAATATCTCCAACCAAATAGTTTGCATAGTCTGCGAACCATGGTTCATTTCTGGTGTTAATTTCCATAAGGGTTTCTCCAGGAAAGTTATCATCTACTTCACTGTCATCACTTATTTATTCATTTTCAATTCAGAACAAGTGATCGACAGCGACATTTTCTATACCTTTTTTATCTTTGATTTCTATGTCAAATTCTTGTAAGAGTAGTATCCAACGAATAAGACGGGGTTTTGCGTCGTGTTTTTTAAACAGATGTTTAAGAGCTGAATGATTAGTGTGAACAATAGTTTTTGATAAAATCATATAGGATCTAAATTTGCCAAATGTAAAAACTACAGCCATAAGTTCTTTTTTGGTTATGGTATATTTTTGTTGAGCTGGATTAAGAGTTTTGCTTGCGAAATAGATTGGGTGGAAGTTTTTTACCATTTTTTTGACCTAAGACATCTCCAACTGCGAAATCACTTGCACCACACATAAGTTCAAACGAAAGATTCCAGTTTGGGCTTACGATCACAGGAGCACATGTGAGTTTCTCTTTTAATAACTCGAATGCTTTTTGACATTCATCATCGAATTCTAATGGAGTATCTTTTTCAAGCAGCTTAGTTAAAGGTCGAGCAATTTTTGAGAAATCTTTAATGAAACATCGATAAAAACTGGCATGTCTAAGAAAGCTTCTTATACCTTTGATATTAGTACGGGGTGGAAGTTTTGAGATTATGTCGATTTTTGCTTTATCGACTTCAAGTCATGCGCCAGACACCTTGTGTCCAAGCACAATTCCTTCTTTGACCATGAAGTGACATTTTTCCCAATTAAGGACAAGATGAGCATCTTTAGAACGCTAGACCATTTTATCAAGGTTGTTTAAGAATTTATTAAAAGAATCTCCAAAGACAGAGAAATCATCCATGAATACTTTGACGTATTCTTCGATCATGTCATGAAAGATTGCTAACATATACCTTTGGAATGTAGTTGGGGCATTGCATAGCCAGAAAGGTATTCTTCTATAAGCGTATGTTCTGAAATGACATGTGAATGTTGTTTTTTCTTAGTCCATAGGAATTTGAAAATATCTAGAAAAACCATCAAGGAAACAGAAATATTTATTTCCTGTGAGTCTTTCTAACATTTGATCCATAAACGACAAAGGAAAGTGATCTTTTGCGGTTGCTTCATTGAGTTTACGATAATCGATGCATACTCGCCAACCCGTAACAGTTCTTGTTGGAACAAGTTCATCATTTTCGTTGGTGACAACTATAATACCACCTTTCTTTGGTACACAGTGAATAGGACTAACATAAGGACTATCGGCAATCGGATAAATAATACCGGTATCCAAGAGTTTCACAATTTATTTTTTAACAACTTCTTGCATGTTTCTTGTCATCCAGGAGTTGTATTTTATGCTTACAGAATGATGGGCCGATACCAGGAACGTTTGTCATTTTCCAGGCAAAGGATTCTTTATGTTTTTAAGGACGGATACAAGTTTGGTTTTGTTTTAAGCAGAGAGTTTAGATGATATGGTTACAAGAAGAAAGGATGGTTCTTCCAGGAATACATATTCCAAATTATCAGGAAGAGTTTTGAGTTCAAGATCCGTAGGAGGTTCTTCGAGAGATGTTTTGATTTTATAGTCGGTGTTGATGGTGATTTTCTCGAATGGTGGTTCTTCGGTATCGGATTCAGATTCAGAATTTTCATCGGCAGTCATTGCCATGAATTCATCGAATTCAGAAAATATTTCTTATTCGAGAAGGGTTCCTTCGATGGAATAGAGGATTTTGCTTCCTTCGTCTAGAAGAGGGTCGAAATCTTCTTCTAATATTTCATCGATAACATCGATGCTAAAACATGTATCATCGTTTGAGTAAGAGTGTTTCATCGCAGAGTTTATACTAAAGATCATACATTCAGTCCCAACTCCATGATTGAGTTGATTCTGTTTAACTCGAATAAGTACATCAGTAGTGTGAAGAAATGACCGTCCTAAGATGAGGGGAACTTTGCTATGTTCTTCCATTTCAAGAATAACGAAATGCGCAGGAAAGGTGAATTTACCAACTTCAACGAGCATATTTTCAGCTATTCTAACAGGGTATTAGAATGATCTGTCGGCTAATCTTACGCTCATTTTAGCAGGTTTAAGAGTTTCAAGAGATAGTTTTACATATAAGGAATATGGCATAAGGTTAATGTTGGCATCAAGATCGGCCAAAGCATTACATGAGAAAGTTTTGTTGAAATTACATGGAATAAGAAAACTTCCAGGGTCTCCGAGTTTTGGTGGAACTTTATTTTGAATCATTGTTGAACTTTCATCGCTTAGGAAAGCATCAGAAATTTATTTGATTTTATGTTTGTTGCTTGTGAGTTCTTTGAGGAATTTCCCATAGTTAGGCATTCCGACTAAGACGTCGACAAGAGGTACGTTGATTCGGACGGCTCGGATCATGTCAAGGAATTTTCCGTATTGGCCCTCCATTTTTTCTTTTCTAAGGCATTAAGGATATGAGATCTTTGGTTTGTATGGTTTGGGTAACGGTGTTTCTTTGACTGGTTTTGAGGGTTGAGTTTTTGGTTGTGGTGTAGGTTCAACGTCTTCATCATCACTATCGAAGTTGATAGGTTTTTTAGAATTATTTTGTTGATCATTCGGGTTATCTGGTGGATCATAGGATTGACCACTTCTTGTGAATACGGCATTCACATGCTCATTATGAGATTGCGGTGGTTGGTAAGCTTTAGAGTTGCTACCTCGTGGGTTTGGTTGAGTGATGCTTGGAAGAGATCCAGAAGGTCTACCAGATTGCTTGTCAGTGAGTCTATCGAACTTAGTTTCGAGGTTTTGGATTGAAGCTTGATGATTTTTGGCTACTGTTTCGAGTTGAGTTTTGAGGTCTATGAATATTTCTTTAACAAAAGCGTTGGTTGATTGTTGAGATACTGAATTTCTTGAAATTAATTGGGAATTGTTTTTAAAGATCATAAGTTTTATCTTCGTGTTGGATCGGTAGTTATCTCGATTGTAATCATTCCGTCCGCTTGAACGCTAATTATTCATATTCAAGTCTTCGTCCGGTTGGCAATCATTGTTAAAACAATCTTACCGAAAGTTTTGGCATGAATTTAGCTTTCTTCGTTATCACGGAGACATAGGGTAGTCATCATCGTCCGGTCGGTGGTGGTTCTTTAGCACGGAGTTTGCGGAGTTCTTGTACTTAAGCATCCATTTATATGAGTCATGGCATCCATTCGGGCCATAATTTTATCAGTATCGAATTACCTATTACCTTCATCGGCGAAAGCAACAGTTTTCTTAAGAGATGGAATTGGTTATTTGATTTTTAGCCTAGTCGAGCTTGAGAAGACTTTTTCTTCAAGAAGCCTGATAACTTGAGTTTGGTGTTTGTATAGAGGGAAAATACCACCAGCTGCGGCATTTAGAACTTCTTGGGTTATTTCGTTGAGACCATGATAGAAGATTTTGATAATATTGCCTTTGGACAAATTGTGACCAATGGCATTTTTGGGAGATTTCTTTCATACGAAAGCCAAGCCATCGGTTAGGGATCTTTTTCATGTTGAGAGAAAGCACATATTTCTCCGAGGAGTCGCAGTCGAAAAGAGATCGGGAGAAAAGAATTGGCTAATCTTTGAATAGGGTCGTTCGAAGCTTTATCACACCGTTTCAATAGTTCTTTCGTTCGCTTTCGTACCAATACCAATGGTATTTCTCGCGCTTCTACCAGTGAGTGAGTAGGTGAAACATCATTAGGCGTACAGCTCAGTTTTGAGATCTCTGTATTTAAACATATCACAGATTCTGAGATTCGTGAAATGTGTTATGAGAGACGTTTTTATTCTACCATCAAATTGGATTCCTGACTATGGTCAACTGGGTATACCTTAATGGCAAGTTGCGTTTGCGTTTCAGAATAGTGATTGCTAAGCCGGAGTTCAGAGCGACAACAAGGGTTGGCAGCCCAAATGACAGGTTCATCATCCTTGGATCGTAATTTCAAAAATATCTAGAAAGTGCCGGAAGTACTTGGCGTGTTGCAGAATTGATGGCATAAGATCAATTCTGGGTGTTGGAGGTGGATTATTCATTTGAATCGTAAGGAACCTCATTACAGTTCTTTCGGACCACAAAAGCTCTTCGATTCAGAGTATGTTCAGGTTCAGGTTTCAGTTCAAGAGCGTACAAGGTCCTACAACAACCCGTTTAGAAATTGGAAGCATGTGTATGTCATCCATAAACGTGGTCACACGCCGACACAATACTGATGGAAACTCGGAGAGGCAGCGCCACACAATGATCAAGTCATAACACAAAAACGCAAATATAGGAAACCTGAAAAACTACAATGCATGAAACTTCAAGTGATTACAGACAATCCACAACACTTCGAACAACCTCTAACAGCCAATTGCGGATGTCCCATAATCACTAATCAAATCCTAACTCTTACATACTACCAAATAGCCACACAAAGGTCCAAATCCAAACTTAAACCAAAATCTTCCAAATACTAAAACCAAATAAAATAAACAAGCAAGACTTCACATGAAAATCCACTTGGGATACTGTTAGGAACAAGAAAAGTCTCGGTCACTTCCAATATTAAATAGTCAAAGCCCGTAGTTGGTCAATGCTTAATTCATAAGCTAATAGGGCCAAAAGGCCCATGGAAAGCCCACAAGGCAATCCATGGCCGGCCACAATATTGTATAAATACCCTCTTCATACCTTGGATAGGGTGTTGATTGGTTTTGTAATTTCTCATTTCACTAATGCATTTCTCTTTCTATACTTTCTCTCTCTAGAAAATACACCCTTCCTTCCACTTTCTCTCACTAGTTCTTGGTTCATATATCAATGATTACAAGTATTCTACAATTGGTATCAAGAGCCATGGAGTGATTTGTTTAGTTCTTGTGTTTGTTTTTTTCTTTCTTTTTGGTTTGTTTTTTGTTTTTAACCTGTACACATCCTTTCTTTCTTTTCTTTTGGTTTTCAAAGCTTAGTTGTACACTAAAAGATCTTTTACCTTGGTAAATTTGATCTAGTATCCTTGGATATAGGTGTATTTGCTTTGGATCAAAGAAAACTTCATTTTTGTTCATCTTTTGTTTTAAAAAACCTTATAAAGTACAAATCTTGATTTTTAAATTTTCGGCTTAAAAACTAAAAAGTTGTCATTTTAAAGGTACCTATAGGTTTAAGGATACTAGTTGTTCAAGAAATTTTGGGAAAAAAGAATAAAAAAGGTGTCTTTTTGTGTTTTGAAGATTTTGAGTTACGTCCATGTGTTACACGAATTTGCAATGCAATTTGTGTTAGTAATCTGAATTTTGCAGCTCACCAGGTTCAGGTTTGTGTGTAAAAAGGAGAAGAAAAGGGCTAAAATAAAATAGTGGTGTGGGGGGGGATAAAAAAAAAAACAAAAAGAAAAAAAAAAAAAAAAAAGGAAGAATATTTTCTGTATGTGGGATCAGACTCTCCAACGAGTTTAAGGAGTTGTATATGGGTAGGAAAGAAGGGAAAAACGAAAATGCATTTGTAGTCTGAATTAGCAACTTACAAATTAGCAGTTTTGCTTTACAATCTGAATTCGCAATTCAAGTTGTACCCGAATTAGCAGTTTTCTAGTATAAAACCATTGGTTGAGTTGGTCTTTATATGGTGGATATTTTGGCGCAATTTTATCTTAATGACTCTAGAAGTCAGCAATGATTCAAACACACGTATGTGGCGAATTTTTTAGTTAATCTGATTGGCAGTTGCCTTATACCCACATATGCCAATGCCTTAAGAATTATGAATGTGCAGTTTGTTTTTAAGGACCCAATTGGCATTCTATTTAAGCGCCAAATTAGCATATTGATTAATCATACTTATTCTCCAATTCACTTAAGACCAATCGTAACCAATACTTAAAACTCCAAATTGCTTCATCAAAATTTTACGGATTTATTTTTCTTTGACTTGTAAAAATCCGATGAAACACTCAATGTTTTTCTCGTTTTGTCAAGAATTGTAAAATACTGTGTAGTTTCATGATTTAAAACACATAAAAGACAACACCATCAAACACAATTACTTTCTATCACCGCTCGATCAAACGGTAATCATTGAACATACCAATTTATCAATGACGACTCTTGTTGATAAGTCACTTCTCTCGGGTGGTAACAATAAACCACCGATGCTTGAAAAACACTTGTATGACTCATGGAAAAGCATAATGGAACTTTATATGATGAATAGACCTCACGATAGAATGATTCTTGCTTCTATTGAAAAAGGTCCACTTGTTTGGCCAACAATTATAGTGGATGGTGTAACCAAACCAAAGGAATATGCTGAATTAACTCCCGCAGAAACCATTCAAGCTAATTGTGACATCAAAGCAATAAACATCATTCTACAAGGCCTTCCAACTAAAATTTATGCTCTTGTTAGTCAACATCATGTAGCAAAAGATATTTGGGAGAAAATCAAACTGCACATGCAAGGAACGTCGTTAACAAAGCAAGAACGAGAGTGTAAGCTGTACGATGAATTTTATAAGTTTACATACAAGAAAGGAGAGTCGTTACACGAGTACTACTTGAGATTCACTCTGCTACTCAATGATATGAATATTTACAAGATGTCACTAGAGCAATTTCAAGTCAATACCAAGTTTCTAAACACTCTTCCTGCTGAATGGAGCAAATTCGTTACTGATGTTAAGTTGGTCAAAGATTTGCATACTACTAATGTTGATCAGATTCATGCTCACTTGGAACAACATGAATGACATGCAAATGAAGTTTGATTGATGCATGAACGTAGCTCTAATCCTCTTGCTTTAGTTGCAACTCACCAAATGACACTGTCTCCTTATCAATCTCATCAGCACTCTTACCATAACTCTCAACATCAACAATTTGTTTCACCTCATCAATCTTCACAGTATGGATCACCTTTTAAATCTTAACAATACTCAATCAATCAATCACCAATACCTCATTCAATCACCTATCCCTCTAACAGTTATCAAACCTTAGTTCGCCACAATGTTTTCTCTCCATCATCATCCATTCCTCAAATTGAATACCCTCCCACACTCAACCAATAATCTGAATTTTCCCAATTAGACTCCGGTCTGACTATACTAGTTTTTAAGCACGGTGATGATCTAATTAATGCCATCAATCATGTCATCTCATTCTTGTCTGTTGTAGTCAGTTCCCGCTATCCTACTACCAATAACCAGCTGAGGAACTCGTCAAACCCAAGGCAACAAGCTACTATTAATGATGGAAGAGTAACCGTATAACCAGTTTAGGGGAGACAAATTTCTTATGCTGCGGGTACTACAAGAACTTTCACTCCAAGAGAAAGTGGGAATAACTCAGGGAAACAGAGGATTGTTACATGTTACAACTGCAAAGGGGAAGGACACATGTCCAAACAATGCACTAAACCAAGGAGGAAACGGGATGATTCATGGTTTAAGGATAAAGTTATGTTGGTTCAAGCTCGAGCAAGTGGTCAAATTCTACATGAGGAGGAACTAGCATTTTTGGCAGATCCAAGAGTTCCAGAAGGTCACACAGACTGTCATTACTCACAATGCTGCTTATTAAGCTGATGATTTAGATGCATATGACTCTGATTGTGATGACTCAACACTGCAAAAATTGCTCTCATAGGGAATTTATCTCATTATGGTTCAGATGCTCTTGTTGAGGTACACAATCATGATAATGTGAATAATAATATGATTAATCAAGTTGTGCAGCTAATATCATCATTTGAACAGTCAAATAGTTGTGAATACATTACAGAGACTGAATAACCATGATACAATACATTCCTAATTTCTCAGTATGTGATTGAATCACAACAGAGCAGCTGTCAGAATTCAAATTCTTCTACACAAAACAAGATGCACTGATATTATGATGAGTGAACAACTGAAAACCCAAGTTTCTAATTGTACCAAGGTACATCTAGAAATAAAAAGTATCAATAATACGTTAACTGCTAAGCTTGAAGATACCAGGACCAAGTAAATGGTTGAATAAAGGACAAAATTTTATTAAATGAATAAGGATAACGTTTCAAGATTCATATTGTGCCTCAGAATCGTAGATATTGATCGCTCTTAAACGAAACTCTTTCTGAAGCATTTCTTAAAAGAAAAAATAATCTTATACTGCAAACAGTTTCTCTATCTCAAAGATGATTAAGAAAGAAGAATCTAGAATGTTGATAGAGAGAATTCTTAGAAAAATAGGAGCAAACAGTAGGATAATCATTGTTTTTAAAAGAGCGATCACCCGCACAAACTATTCACATGTTGACAAAACCACAGTTTTTCTATGATCATACCACTAAACAAGCTCTAGGTTTTCAAAATCCTTTCTATCTGAAGAAAGCTCAGCAGTTGGAACCAAAGCTATATGTTGGTGATATTATTGAGAAAACTAATCCTATTGTGATTTCTGACTCAGATGAGACCTTAATACTTGCTGAAGAGAGTCGTTCAAAAATACTTTTAAAACAACAAGATCCTATGATGTTAGAAAAGAAAGTTAATACTACACCAATCGATTATGCTGTTCTTAATCAACTTTCTTAAGATTTTAAAACACGATTTGTTCCACAAACTGAATTATCTGTTGAACAAGACTTTTGGTCTAAGAATTCTGTGAATTCTCTAGAACCCACTCTTTCTAATAGACCCACCAAAGTTGAGGTTCCAAAAGAACTTCCTAAAGTCGGCATGGTGAATACGAGTTTGAAGAAACTTAAATACCATCTTGCTGGTTTTGACGTGGTTGTCAAAGAAAGAACCACACCCACAGCTATCATTGAGGGCTCGTGGGGGTTCGAACATACAAAAGCTTGTTTTAGGGATGAAATAATTCCATTTGTAAAAGCTCTGAAGGACTTGTTTAACACATTCAATCAATATTTGGTTGATGAACTTTTTGAAGTCTAAAATATCTTTTATCAAATGGAACAGGCTGTGGAACAACATCGTTTAGAGTCCAAAACATTTGAGGTTAAAATGAATCAAGTTTTGAACGAAAATGAACGACTCTTGGAACAAGTGTTGAGCAAAGATATTGTAAACATAATTGTGAATTCTTTTATGGATAATTCTTATGTGAATGTACGTGAATGTGAAAAGAGTCTCAAACTTGAAACTGAGCTTCAAACGAAATTCATTAAAAAAGAGATTTATGATAATTTTTTCAAAAGTTTTACCACTCTTGAAAAACAATGCATCTCTTTAGAAGTTGATACTCAACTTAATCAGGAAATTTTTCAAAGGGACAATTCTGTTTCAAATCAAAGTGCTCCAAGTTTTGATCAACTGTTTGAATTAAATGAATTGAAAGCTTAGTCCCAAGAGAAAGACACGGTCATAAAGAAGTTAAAAGAGAGAATTAAAGGCCTAAGTGGGAAAAAATGAAGAATATATTAAACAGGAATTAGAGGAAATTGAAACAATTAACATTGAATTGGATCATAGGGTGACAAAGCTTATTACTGAGAATGAGCATTTGAAATAGACCTATAAGCAACTTTATGACTCGATTAAACCAGCACATATTCGATCAAAAGAACAATGTGATGATTTAATTAATCAAGTCAATATAAAGTCTGTAGAAGTTTCTGATTTAAATGCTAGTCTTCAGGAAAAAGTTTTGGTAATTACAGCTCTTCAGGATGATTTAAGGAAACTTAAAGGAAAACCTATAGTTGATAATAACGTTACAAAACACCCTAGTGATCCAGAAATGCTTAAGATCGATGTGGAACCAATAACCCCTAAATTGTTGAATAAATAGACAGCTCACCCTGCCTATATTAAGCACACTCTGGAAGAATCTATCGTTCTTAGGGATCTAGTTGAACATGTTAAATCAAAATATCCACTAGATCAATCCTTAGAATCCGCCTATAGGTATGCTAAACTAGTACAGGAGTTGCTAACAAACATCAATAACGCATGTCCTAGTATCAACAATGCTGATGGAAAATTAGTGGTTGTGACCCCAAAGAACAAGGACAAAAGCGTTAGATTTACTAAGCCCGTTACATCCTCAGGAAACACAATCACAAAAACAACCTCTACATCAAACCTAGTTTCTATCAAACCTATGTTGTCTTCTACAGGAGTAAAACCGTCTACTAGTGCTAGCGGATCACAGCCTTCAGGCAATACAAATAAATAGGCAATACAAAGAAAGATACGATTAGAAAATACAAAGAGTACATAGAAGAATAAAGTGAAGCCCACCTAGAAACAGTTAAATCTAGTTTAAAAAATAAAGAACATGTTGTTGCACCTAAAGGACTGCTGCTTAAGGACATTATCAAGCTTAATGCTAATTCTGAACTACAAATATTAAAGTTTAATGGTAGCATCCTTTCTGATAAATCATGATTTGGTGTTCTTGATTATTATCAATAATGTGAATGCTAGTCAAAATCTATACTCTGCTAAGGAAAACACACAAAAGAAAAGTTTAAAAACCACAGAAAGAGGTTTACAACTAATTGGAATATATCTGGAACCAACTGGTCGGACCTTCCTATCATAGGAAATGTTGTGCCTTTAACTAGGATTACACCTACAACTGAAGCCCCTTAGGAAACTAGTGTTCTAGATAATGAAACATCTAAATCTGTTTGTCACATTTGGTCTAATTTACGAAAAACCCCTAGAAACCTAAAACTAATGTTTTCCTTAGCAAATCTAAGGTTTCTTCAATCTGTATCTGCTAACAAAAAGAACCCAGAAATCTAGGGATCTCCTAATTTTTTATGTTCCATCTCTTTAATCAAATGACTTAGACTACCACAAACAAAACATTTGTTCTTTGTGAAAGAGTAACCTTCCCCTAGTTCTCTTTCCATCATAGCATTCCAATTCTTCCTATTAACACTAGGTGTTTGATTCGTCAATAGTATATATATATATAATATATAAGCAAACTATCAACCAATTACCTTTAGCCAAGGATTGGTTAAGAATTCACAAAAATAAAATATATATGTTTCCGGAAGTTTGATTTCCCGGGTCGTTATGTCCCAACGAGGTGTGCAATTGAAAATCGAATGACGGATTGATGATTGATGTTTGAATATGACAAAGTTATGATTGGTTTTCTATTTCTACAAGCTTAAATATGCAAAAACGATTAAATAAAACCTAAAAACGAAAGCTATATAACTTAAAACCTAAAACGGGCACGAAAAACGAGGGTCAAAAACCTAAATTACACAATTTAAACCCTAGAATGAATTTTTCACTTAAAATGGGTTCTAAGTGACTAAAAACGAAGTTAAAAAAAACTAGATCGAAAACGGAGTTAGTTAAGACAAAAAACGAGTCAAAACAAGAACGGGGACGAATCCCGTTCTTTAAAAAGTGAAACTTTGTAAAAATGACCCTACAAGAAAACAAATATTTTTCCTAGAAGCTATATGACAAAAGAAAATTTAAAAAAAAAGTTTATAATTTTCTGACTTTTATTTTATTTTTTATGATTTTTTAAAGTTTTTAATGAAAATAAATTATAAAAAATACGAAATGTTTTTATAAAAATCTGAAAAAAATACAGAAAATACTTTAGACTAAAACAAATGTAAGAAAAATACGAAATCAAAATAAGCTACACGGATAAGCAGTTAAAATAAGCTACAAAGGCTAATAAGCTTAAACTGCCAAAAAGGGATAACAATTAAATGGTGCAAGGTCTAACAAGTGAAAGACCCAAGGGCGAGTGGTAAGTTGTGTGTGTTGTGAGGGAGGTCGCAGGTTCGAGTCCTGGACCTCTTTTTTTTTTATTTGCTACAGTACCTTTTTTAAAATTCAAAACTTTTTACACACTTTTATTAAGCACATGAAGGTAAGCATTTTTCAAAACTACAACTTTTATTGAATGCTTATAAATAAGCCAGAAAAACTTAATGAAACAGACAGAATGCTTGAATGACAAAAGGGGCTTAAAGGCTTATTCTTTTTTTTTTGCCTTTTTAAACACAAATAAGCTAGGGAAATAAAAATAAGCAAATACATATATGAAACTAAACTTATTAACAAATAAGAACAACAGTGATCAAGGAAATCAAACTGAAAAGCTCAAATAAGCTCAGCAGTACTAACTTTTAAGTTAGTACTGCTAGCTAAACTTTTAAGACTACTAGGCCAATAACAAGGGAAATAAGCACAAAGCAGAAAGAAATAAGCAAACTAAGAAATCACAAACACTTAATAAGCACTTAAGTACAACAATTAGCAAGCAAATCAATCAAAAAAAGGAGAAAAATAAGAACTCTCAGCACCAGGGGAGCTTTTTGAGCAAAACAGCCAAGAGGCTTTTTGCAGCCCTCAATTAAGTTAACCAAATAAGCTTCAAAATGGAAATAAAGCTCAAATTTATAGAAATAGGTACAAAGAGAGCTTATGCAAGAGTTTTCAGAAGCTAGAAACAACAATAGCTTGCTTAACTTTGAGCTTAAAAAGACTTATAAGCTGCTAAGTGAAATGACAGATTAGGCAAAACAAACTCACACAAATGCAGGCAGTCTAAGCTTTCAACTAATGCAATACCACACTCAAATTAGACATGAAAAACTCAACTCATGACACTCTTATGCTAACTATCAAAATAAGCAAATCTACAAGACCAAATTTCCTCAGACTTGAACCATAATTATGAAAACCTTGATTTTTGAGATTTAAGCTTTAAAAACTTATAAAAACTTCTTAATAATCCTTCATTAAGCTAATGGAAAAAGAATTAATGACTCAACCCAATGCACTAACAATTTAGACCCATTTTGGGTCTAATGCCAAACACCCCTTTAGATTCTTAAAAACAAATTTTAAGGCTTAAACAGGTTAAGGAAGCTTTGGAAACTAAAAGCAGATGACTAACTATGATTAATAAGTTAATAATGAACAAAATTCAAAGAAAACTAAGCACTTATTTATGAGATAATCTAATAAGCAGTTTGAACTAGAGATTAGGCAGTTTTAACTTAAACTTAATTTTAGCTAGTATTTATGATCTCATAACCTAACTTATGACATATTAAGCTAATATCAGGCAATTTAAGCAAAAATAAGCACTAAATAGTTAAAATAAGCAATGCTACAGTAACTTAAAAAAATGTAGGAAATTGGAAGAAAACTTACAAAGGTCTAATTGTCAAGGAACCTAAATCTAACCTATCAACCCCTAAGTCCAAATATCTCTGAATCAATAACAACCCTTGGCCCATCCATAATTGACCATGCTCCAATAATTTTGTGCTTATTTGACTTTACAAGTCAAACTTTGACTTTTACTTAAAAACCAAGTAAGCTATGAATTAGCTTATGGAATTCAAGACTAAAACTTTGTATATTGATTAAACAAGATAATGAAGTTTTTGTGAGAACTTGAACAAATAACAATTTTTAAAACTCGAATTAAAGGGAAAATTCAAACTTTCTCATTAACTAAAATAAGAGTACATAAACTGAAAAATTGAAGTTACAATAGTCTGAAAAGCTTATAAAACTGAATAAAATTAAGAAAATCTGGTAAAAAAAATGAGTGATCCCCTATTGGCTACATGGGTTGGGTATTTATACCCGAAACCCCATATCAACAATTTTTTAAGCTTGTGTTTCTTTGCTGAGACATAAGGCTCCCTTTGTGTTTCTTTAGTGAGTGTAAAGCTTCAAAATCAATCCTTGGCCATAGATTTGTCATGTGCTTCCTTGGATCACCATCTTAGCCATCGATGTTGTCTCGAAGGTGGTGAGATTGCCAAGTTGGCAACTCTCATTGGGCTGGGGTTTAGTGGAGAGGGGAAGGATGCTTTGTCCATGGGTTTTGTTGAGTGAAGCAGGGTAAAAAGGTGGGAAGAAACCCGTGACTTGTGGTGGGTTTAAAATGGGCGGGAAATTTGGTTTGTGGGTAACAGGGTAAACGTTTGGGTAAAAGTCAAAAATGGCCCCTCAAGGTGTTATGTGTCTTTGCAATTAAAGTCCTTGAGGTAACGTAGCTTTCAGGGGTTGACAGGTTTAACCCCTCATTGTGTATTTCTTCATTGCAAAGTCAGTCCTTGTGTGATACAACTTTAGGGACTTGGCAGAATTGCCCCTAAAGTTGTATTTTCTTTAAATTGCATTTTCAACCCTTGTCTTTTTATCTTGTAATATAACTTTGGGATTTGGTAATTTCAGTCCCTCAAGTTATATTCTTTTCTGATTCAGCTTCTCGGAGTTGACTTGACTTTGTCGGGGTTGACTTTCCTGTTGACTTTTTGACTTTTGGCTTCGATTTGACTTCGTCTTTTCACACTTTTCCATTCCGTGCTCGGTTTTGTCCGTTTTTAGCTTTGTTTTTGTCCTTTTCTTGATTATTCGTTTCCTGCACAATACAAATGCAAAACATACAAATACGATGTATTTTTGGTACGTTTTTAATCATTTAAGTCCGTTTTTAATGGAAAATGGTATGTGTAATTAAGCACATACCAAAATCCCCCATACTAAGGTATTGTCGTGTCCTCACGCAATGTTATGAAGTAAACACTTAGGAAAACCAAGAATCTCAATTCCCCTCGACTAATAACCTCGAAAAGTAGCTAAGTGTTCATCAAGGGGAACTAAAGAATCAATAGCTTCGACAAGTCCCGTTTTCACCATTTTTTTATATGTACATTAACTATCCCTAATATTTTTGGATTTTCCTTTTTCTTTCTTAACTACCTGTTTGACCTCCCTTATTTTATCAACACTTGGGATCATAGAATGAGAAGCGCCCATAGAATAATCTATGGATGTCCTGACGGATAAATTCATCGTCCCCGATTTTTCACTAGTCCCAAGCTAAGCGTAAAAACAAAATCACCGTTAAGTACAAGTAAAGATGCTAACACTACTTATAACTATGACTTGTCAACTTTTCGCTCCCAACAATTATTCAATTAGTGTGATTGTGCTTAATTTTAAGTTAAATTTAGATCGACAGTTTTAGAAAGTAGTATAGTTTATGTGCATAACGATATTTCTGAAGAAATCTGGGGAAAAGACTAGATCACCCACCAACCAGCATATTCTCGATAGATCCCAGCCGAGTTCGACTTAGGTTATCAGGTTGAGACCCCACAGGAGAATGTTCGCAATGTAATAGCGGGATACTCCACCCTTTTAGGCCGAATTTTTTAGATTTACCGCTAAATAAACAATACTACTCAAAGCACGCAAACATCAAAAATTTAATGATCTCATTGGTGCGATTATTCCATGTAGCGACCTTTCTTCTCGGAACGTCCCAGCCTCATCAGCTAAGTGCCCAGGTTTTTGACACCCCACGGAGAATACTTAATCGAAATAATCTACCGACGGCAACCAACAACTTTTGAAGTCTTAAAGCAAGTTATTCTTAGTTCAAAATTATACTTGAGTTTAGAAAAAGAAATCTTAACCATTAAATTTTCATTTATTGCTATAATCATACTATAATACCGTCATCATTTACATGACTACAACATCGGCCACGCCTTCGACAAGCATGATGACTTAGTCTGACGACGGTTTCTTATTGATAACACTTACGAATGCACTTTGGCATTTATTATCTCACTATGGGCCTTGTTTTGAAGACTGCAACATCGGTTGTGAGCCGGCAAGATGCAGTAAACCTTTATCAGCCCACAGTTTATATTTTTCATCATTTTTTTTTTTCATTTTTTCATTTTTTTTTATTTTGCAACATATTTTCCGTAATAGAGAAAATTTCGTTTTAGAAACTCAAGTATAAAGCTGAACTAAGATGAATATTTTCGTTTCTGAAAGAGCTTCTTTTTAGAAAACGTCGGTTTAAAGTTAAAGCAAAATTAAGCATGTTTATTAGTCAGGTTAAGAGCTTTTGGGAGAAAAGGCGACAAGTTACACTTATAAGCTTTTAAGATTTCCAAATAATCCTTTGTTTAGCATCCTACTTGTAAATAACATTATCATTTTCCGTTCTTCGCAAATTTAAAATCCCTAATAAAAGGATCCGCGAATGCTTAGCCTAATAAACTTTCGTTTATTAAATGGTTAAGGGACAAAGCTAGGGCTCAACACGCCCGATCGAGTCAAAATTTATTCTCATTCTACCCATTGGAAAAGTCAAAACTGTGACAAAATACTTATTTTATTTTTGAAAAAAAAATAAATTTTTTCATTTTTTTGGTATTTTTGCAAAAGTTTTGGTGGTAAAAATGGGATTACGTGACAACAACGGCTGCAGGCAAAAATCAAATCGAAGATCCCCCCCTATACTAGGACTAAACATCATCCTCGATGTTTGTAAAAAAGGGGTACCTACGTAAATCTAAGGCCGTTTATTAAGTGTGCCAAAGGATAAAATGTTAGTCGATTAGATTTGGATATTGGATTCCCAAAATGAAGCTGAGGATGTGAAACTCTTGTGGATAAAGGGTAAAACTATGAGCACGAGAGTCTTCACAATCCTGGAAATCCTGGACATAAAACACACAAAACACGGACAAAACATAGGTAATGGAAGAGGTAAGCCTCCTCACACAAAAACACTTATTCATTACTACATAATACTACTACTGATAAGCATGGGGTGCCTCCCACGAAGCGCTTATTTAAGGTCGTTATGCTTGACTCGTCCCCGCATTTATTGGTCCATAGGGAACGTCTGGAGATCTAGGACTACCAATTGTGGTACGTCCCCTCCAAAGTAGTGCTTCAAACGGTGACCATTCACTTTGAAATTTGGCCCGGAGTTTTGGGATAACTCGACAGTGCCATATGGAAAAACTTGGGTTACAGTGAATGGTCCACTCCAGCGGGTCTTAAGCTTGCCCGAGAAAATCTTCAATCTAGAGTTAAAGAGGAGGACTCGATCACCGATGTTGAAAACGCGGTTTTTGATCTTGGAGTCATGGATTCTCTTTGTTTTCTCCTTGTAAATTAAAGAATTTTCGTAGGCATGATCACGAAGTTCATTAAGTTCATTGAGTTGAACTTTTCTGTGATCACCCGCGGTTTTGATATCAAAGTTTGTATGCTTAAGGGCCCAGTAAGCTTTGTGCTCCAACTCAACCGGTAGATGACATGCCTTTCCATATACAAGCTTGTACGGAGTGCACCCGATGGGTGTTTTGTAAGCTGTACGGAAGGCCCAGAGAGCGTCATCCAGTTTGTCCGACCAAGAGGCATGATTTTCGCCCACGGTCCTTTCAAGAATTCTTTTTAAGCCACGATTGGATACCTCAACTTGCCCACTTATTTGTGGGTGATACGCGGTGGAGAGACGATGAGTGACTCCGTATTTAAGCATGACCTTTGCAAATTGGTCATTGCAAAAATGGGTTCCGCGATCACTTATGATTGCACGAGGGGCACCGAATCTGGCGAAGAGAGATTTGAGAAATTTGCAAACAACTCGGGCGTCGTTGGTGGGGAGCGCTTTTGCTTCAACCCATTTCGACAAGTAATCGACGGCCACGAGTATATATTTGTTCCCTCTTGAAGACGAGAACGGCCCCATGAAGTCAATACCCCAAACGTCAAAGATTTTACAAACTTGGATGGAATTTTGAGGCATCTCATCACGTTGTGAAATTTTTCCTTGACGCTGGCACGAGTCGTAGTTTTTAACCAACTCGTGGGCATCTTTGTAAATTGTGGGCCAGAAGAAATCGGCATCAAAGACCTTTTTGGCGGTGAGATTTGCACTATGATGTCCCCCCGTGGGTCCATTATGGCAAGCTTCGAGGATGTCAAGAGCTTCCTTGCCATGTACACACTTCTTAAACAAGAAGGGGTCGTCCCATAAGTAGTGTTTGACGTCTTTGAAAAACTTTCTTTTCTGTTAGGACAACATTCCTTTGATCATAAAATTCCCCGCATGGTAGTTTGCAAAATCGGCAAACCACTGGGAATTATCATCACCACGAAAGGTAACCATCCCCAGTGTCTCGAGAGGAAATGTTTTCGTAATTTCCTTTTTCTCGAGCTCACTTTGATGGGGGTTTTCAAGTCTAGAAAGGT
>BQNB010002421.1:4097-119274 GCA_026074375.1 Tanacetum coccineum | reverse complement strand
TGTGAAAAACAATTGTTCTAAGTGTAACATATATTTTATTTCTCACTGTGCAAATATACATTTTACATTAGCAGAAACCTATTGATGACATTATTGTTTATTCTTTTGTGTTATGCTTTGGCTTAGAAACAAACTAATATAGCCATGTTATTCAGAGCTCTTGGACAAAACAAGCTGTTGACTGCGAGGGCCCAGCAATTAACAGATCAAGAAACTCAGAGATGCAAGTTGAGTTTCCAATTGAGGCCCCTATGAAAGATAATGGTATAAAGCAAAACTCTTACATGGAAAATGGGAAAACTGACAGTCAAGGAGTTCCCGAAAAAATTAGGGAGGAAAATATCAAGGTTATCGATGATTCTACTGGAGTGATGGCTGGTGAGCTTGAGTTAAAGAGGCCCCGTGCAACTGATAACGATGGGGGTGAAGTTCAAAATGTTTGTCATATTTTAAGACATTCAGAGCTTTCAGCCTTCACAAGGTTCAAATTTTGTAATGTGGTTAAAATTGTGTCTCTCTTAAGGTGTTTTTTGTGTAGACTAATAAGATGATGAATACCCTTCAGGTATAAAACAAAAACAAATGCTGCAAATGTGACAACTGGAATCACTGCCAGCTGCCCCCGACCAGCTAATATATCTAACATTGTAAAAAGTAAATCCAATCGTGCCACACATTCATAAGGATATCTTATTTATAAAGGCTCAAGCGAGGTAAAATTCCACCCATCATCTACTTCGAAGATAACATACACTAATAATCAATACTTCTTTCTACAAGTCATACCAAGGAAAGATGATGATGACATTCACATGTTCATCATTACCATGACATCGATACAGACCAACCATTATCCAATCAGAATGATTTTGGGCTAAACGATTTGAACGCAGATGCTCCACATTGTGGGTGATCAAATATAATGGGTGGGCATGTTGAAGGTAACCTTGAAAATTATAGTTTAAAAAAAAGTGGCTCTGGCAGCAAGCATGGAAGCTGCAACGTGCCGAATAGGAGTAACACTGCAGTGAATATCGAAGGTACAAAGGTAGAAAATGTTGGTATAGTTGAGAAAAGTGGAAGTGGTGGCGATGGTAGTGGAAATAATAACCATAAATCTGCACAGAGAGAAACAACTTTGATTAAGTTTTGACAAAAGAGAGAAGTGAGATGCTTCCAAAAGAAGGTGAGTTTTACTTGATTACTCAATAGTTTTATTTATTTATTTTGATCAACATGATCTAAGGAGGTTTTAACTCGTTTTAGAGCTTTTTATAGTCTTTGAGTTGAATCAGATTGTGTTTTTGTATACATGAATTTTATCTAAACTTTTGTTGTCATGATTATTAAGGTACCCCCTGCTGCCGAAAAGGTTTTCCTGACATATACATGCATTTCGATGCCTAATACAGAACAACCATTCCGCTTGAAATGTGTCACATTTAGCATGGGAGGTGAGCAATCAAATAACGGTTCTGATATATCAATATTTTTAGGAGATTTAGCTACAGATGTAATTAATACTTTATTACACGAACCTTTTGCAAATAAATACCCGTCAGTTAAAGATGCTAAACTTGTCATTGATTCCAATATTGGCTGCTCTAAAGGTTATGGTTTTGTAAGGTTTGGCGATGATGATGAAAGGACTATGGATATGACTAAAATGAATGGAACTTATTGTTGAAGTCGGCCCATGCGTATTGGTGCGGCTACTTCTAGAAAATCATCCGGTTACCAACAACAATTTGGTTCATAAGGTACATTTGTGTGCAAGTTGATCTGATTTAGAAGTTGTTTTGGATTGCTTAGTATAAATTTGTGTATCTGCTTAAAATAATGAAGCACGAGCTCGACCATTAAACTTCTCTTTATAAAACGTAATTAGCTAATAAGCTTTTAAGTAATATATAATCAATGATAGAGGAGTCCAAATCATTAAGTGACAAAGGCTTAATCTACTCTACTGCTAGGTCTTTCTAAATCCACAAGAAGGTGTTTAATACTGTTAATACAAAATAGGAGTCAGGTATAGACCTGGGCTCAAATCCTGTATTTGTCGATATCTGGGCTTCCAGCATGATTCTTCTATCGTTCTGGGATTATTACAAATAACGAGCAATACTAAGTGACAATTTCCTCACAATCAATAAAAATCCGTAGCCCATACCGTGGGGCGGACCCCACGTGTTATACTCCGGCGTCAGAAAGTAATTAAACATGTAAGAAGAAAAGAAAGTATGGGTACAGCAACACCTCATAAAGCAAGTCGATACCTCCATCTCCCCACACACAAAATCACTTTGGCGAGATCCAGACCTCGGCACCCAACCCCCAGTATCCCCCTCCTCATCCACAACCCCATCCCCCCCCCCTACAGCGAAAAGAGAGACAGAACAACAACATGTTCATTGTTGTAGTAGTCCTAATTTTATTCGATGTCACTCTTAGCGGAAACCTCAGTATTGCGTACAGTGCCAAAGTGGGTCCCCTTGTCACAAAAGGTCCCGTAATAACCTGTGTATACCGACGCGTGTAGCCTTTCCTGGACGGAAGTAATACCTACGTTTGGTACGTGCACTGTTTTGGCTGTGTCCGTAGCCGTGACCAATGCAGGATTGGGTTAACTTTCGGCCCAACGACGCTAAGTTGGGCCCGAAGCCCTAGTGCGATAGTAGTGGTCCAAGCCCGTAGTGCTGGTAAACCAATTATACGTCCATCAACCCCTAGTCTATTATGATATCTGCATACGTATCATGTCCTGCGTGCGGTTGACATCAATAGCTAGACTTCTGGTTCCATTTGTGTTCTTGCTAGATTTGCTTCTGGAGTTATCTATTTCATGCCGTGATGCTTCCTTATCAAGTTGGTGACGTTCCACTAACATGGAGCGCTGCTGTCCTTTTACCTTCCTTCTGTCTCGATTGACGGGTTTAATAGCTTTTTTTACCTAATTCCTAGATGTATCTGCTGCCCGTTGATATGTAAGTGTATACACGAGGCGTCAATAGAACTATTGGTAGGAGCGTAAATACACCAAGGGTATAACATTACCCCCCCCCCCTATTTTTACTGTTTTATTTTTCACAAACCTCCTTTCTGCCATTGTCAATTTCTTCAAGCTTTTATTCTTTATCCTTCCTCCGTGCGTTGTTTTCTTCACTTCTACGGTTTTTCGAGATTCAGGTTAGCATCTTTCTTCGCTCGTCTCTTCAAAATGACTAACTTTGCTGTTAAGCATTCCATTATGACTCGAGAAATGGTAGAAAACTTTTGTAATAACTATTATATTCCTGATGAAGTTCATCCCGTGGCTCCGGGGCGGGATAAAACTATCACTCAATTCCCTGAGGGTAAAGTGGGTGTTTATACCAGGTTTTTTGATTATTGTGGTTATAGGATTCCCTTCACAAAAAATTTTATGGCTGTTCTCCGATATTTCCGCATACATATTTCCCAATTATCCCCTTTTGGTGCTGCCCGCGTATCTCATTTTGAGGTTTTGACGCGCGTGCTTGACCTTGCCCCGTCGGTAACTGTGTTTCGTGCATTCTATACCCGTACATATAGTGACGGGTTGTTTTCCTTTGCAAAACGTTCCACATCATCTCCTTCTTGCTTCCCGAAACCCCCGGACTCCATTAAAAATTGGTCCGATCATTTTTTCTGGGTTGATGCTAAAGTGTTTCCTATCCCCGTCTCCTTGTATGTGGGGGGCGTGTTGGAGAAAGATCCGGCTCCCCATCTTACCGCTCGCCAAGAGCAGACTGTTAGGCTCCTGGAGAACAACAAAGCTCATTTCCGTAGTTATCCGGAGTGCTTTTTGTGTCTCGTGGGTTTGAGCCCATATTATCCGTTTGATGAAAATACTTATCCGGTCTTTGAGAGGCCTGACGGAACGGGTGGGTGTTACTTCCTTCGGTGGGATTTATTTATTTATTTATTTATGAGGTCTAATCTTTCGGTGTTTGTTTTGTAGAAATGGGTTTGCTTGACTTGATCAAGATTGCCGACCCCCGGAAGGTCCAAGCGGTGGAAGTTCAGAAAAAAGATGATCAGGTGAAGCTACTGGAGAGTACGACTAATTGTTTCATGTCCTTGGTTACTCCTGCTGTAGGTGGCAGTAGTTCTGCTGCTGCTCTTGAGGTGTCTGCTCCTGAGGTGTCTGCTCCGGCTGAGGTGGAGCCAGAGAACGTTGTTCCGGAGGACACCTATTTAGATTTGACAGAGCCGAATGAAGTTGCCACGACACAGTCAGTGAAGTCCAAGAGGAAAAGGTTGGTGAAGCAGAGTGATGCCCTTCCTGCTAAGCAGCTGAGGAAGGATCACCCCAGCCTTGCTACCGGTATTGGTGGGAAGACTCTTGCTGGGCTGAGGCAACTTATGCCGACAAGTCCCCTTGTGTTGAGGCCTTCTTTTCAGGCTGATATCCAGGCCCATGTTATCGTTCAGAGGTATTTACATGTTTACCTTTTGTTTGACTGCACTTCTATGTGCTTTCCTTAACATTTTTTTATTTTTTATATGACAGTGCCCGTACCGCGGATGTCCCGGTGTATACTGCTGCTGCTACTGTAACTTCCGCCCGGGAGAATGTGGGCGTTACGCCTACGTCGGATGTAGCCGGGTCTTCCCAGCTCGAGACATCAGAAGGGTCGGATGACTCCTTTTATGAGTTGCCCGTCCTGAATTCTGCCGAGGCAAAACGTTGGTATGTTCCTCGATGGAACATTACCAACGACTCGCTGTTGGATGACGGTTTTTCCTGCCGCACATTGGTTGACCGCGTTGCTCCCCCTGGCTTTTTCTCTACCCTCCGAAGTATGTATTATGAACAATTGTATACGGAGTTCAACGTGGGGGCGGCGCGACATATTTGTCTTGAGTCAGAGGTAAGGTCCCGCGCCGAGCATGAGCTGGAGCTTAAGGAGAAGCTCAAAGGCAAGTATGATGCTCGTGGTAGGTTGCTTGAGGAGAAAAACTTGGAGATTTTCAGACTGAAATCTTTATTGACGGAGGAGGCGGAGAAGGCGGAGAAGGCGGAGACCGCGAAGGTTGTCCGTCTTCGTGATCAGGTGTCTGCCTTGACCGGGGAGGTGTCAGCGCTGAAAAGTACTATTGCACAGAAGGACACTAACATCTCCTTACTTGATTCTCGTGCCACTTATCTCAAGTCTGCGCTTGATGATTCCAAGGCCGCCTGTGCTGAAGCCGAAAGCTTGATTACCTCCTTGACCTCTGAGAGGGATAGGCTTACCTCTAAGGTATGTCTTTTATTCCGCATGTTGTTTTTGTTTTTTTTTTGGTTTTTTTACCTTTTGTAACTTCTTATTTTCGCAGGTTTCTACCCTTCACACCGCCTTTCAGGACTTTAAAAAGAAGGCGGAAACTCAGCAGGAAGAGCAGGCCCAGGTGCTTTATAACCGTGTAGTCGAGCTTAAGGCACATGTGATGGATGTCTCCGGCCGTTAGGAGGGGGAATTTTATCCCGCCTACCTGACCACCTTGGCTGGAAGGAGATGGTTTCTGACGCACGGGATTCAGCTCGTTGTACTAAAATATTTGAAATCTCCTGAGTATTAAGGCATTATGGGTCACGCCTTGGGCCGTGCCATGGATTTCGGTATGCAGGAGGGCTTGGAGGCTGGGTATGAGCATGGGATTTCCGGAACCCAGCTTTCCGCTGTCGAGGCTTATAACCCGGAGGCTGCCAGGACCAGCTATTTTAATGCGGTGAGGGCTCTTGAGGACGTGGACTTCCCTTTGATAAATTTGTTGAAGTCCAAAAAGGATGCCGGGATGGATGAGGTCCTAGATTGTCCTCGGAACAAGTTCTCTGGCTCCACCTCGCCGGAGCAGACACCTCAGGACGCAGACCACTCAAGAGCCGAGCAGCAGAACTACTGCCACTTACAGCAGGAGTATCCAAGGACATCGAAACAAATAGTCGTACTCTCCAGTAGCTTCACCTGATCATCTTTTTTCTGAACTTCCACCGCTTGGACCTTCCGGGGGTCGGCAATCTTGATCAAGTCAAGCAAACCCATTTCTACAAAACAAACACCGAAAGATTAGACCTCATAAATAAATAAATAAATAAATCCCACCGAAGGAAGTAACACCCACCCGTTCCGTCAGGCCTCTCAAAGACCGGATAAGTATTTTCATCTACGGATATATGGCTAAAACACTCAGTGACACAAAACGCTACTCCGGATAACTACGGAAATGAGCTTTGTTGTTCTCCAGAAGCCTAACAGTCTGCTCTTGGCGAGCGGTAAGATGGGGAGCCGGATCTTTCTCCAACACGCCCCCACATACAAGGAGACGGGGATAGGAAACACTTTAACATCAACCCAGAAAAAAATGATCCGGACTATTTTAATGGAGTCAGAGGGGTTCGGGAAGCAAGAAAGAGATGATGTGAACGGTTTTGCAAAGGAAACAACCGGTCACTATATTGTACGTGTATAGTTGCACGGCAAAAAGTTTCGACAGGCAAGGTCAAGCACGCGCGTCAAAACCTCAAAATGAGATACGCGAGCAACACCAAAAAGGGATAATTGGGAAATATGTATGCGGAAATATCGGATAACAGCCATAAAAAATTTTGTAAAGGGAATTCTATAACCACAATAATCAAAAAACCTGGTATAAACACCCACTTTAAATAATGGAAAGGTATACCATTTATAGATATTAGACAATTCTACTGAACATCATGTGTTATGTATGAATCTCGTTACAAAACTAACAACACCAGATGACCACTATGGAATTTAATTAACAACATTTTAGCAAAAATTAGCAAACATGTAGTAAATATACATGTTTTACTCCGTAGTATAGCAACAATAACTGAAAAAAATGAAATTGATCTTCGTAGTTAAACATAATTAGGTTTACAACGCAGTGTCTTGGGTACACCAAGTGTGAGATTACTTAATTCCAATCATAGTAACTTTACGATGGTAGTAATTTGTAAAGCATAGCCTAAAGCACATTTGTTTTGGAAGTGGGAATGAAAAAACTCTTGCCCGTATGTAATCGTTTTCTTTGTGTGTTTTTCGATAGCATATATGACTTCAATTGCAGTACAATATATCGTACTTGTACGAAACGTAAAGTTTAACAATGATAAGAACATGACACACGTAGGAAGACCACATGATGAAATTCAGGGTAACCATGCTTTCAATTTGCCTTCCAAAAAGAATTTTCTTTTTCCGCTAAGAAAAATGATTTGTAGGTCTAAAACATACACCTTTGTACCTAAGAATTTGATTGGTGCATTTTAAAAAATGATTGGTGAAAAAGGAGGAGAGAGAATAAATGTAATACATTTGTCACCTAATTAATGGTTAGGTCTCATTTTAGGCCTTCATTCTAGACATGAATATCAATGCTCTTCCGGTAATTATGCTTTTAAATGTAGATGATAATTTGTTGTAATACGCAAAAGGTTAAAGTATGCATTATTTCCCATTTGCAAAAAATAAATTGCGTGCAAAGATACACTGAAAAAGCACACCATCCAAAGAAAATTGCACGCATATCACTCTAAGAGCACCAGGTGTCATAACACCATAACATCATTTTTTGAATGTCACGTCAGCTTTAATATCATAACATCAACACCAAAAAAAACTAAGGTAACCATAACACCACTTTTTGGACTCACTATTTTTATATTTTTTCCTCAATTTAAAAACTAAATAAATTCATTTCATTCATTAAAAATAAAATTTACAATACTAAATAAAAAAAATACATTCTTAAAGAAAAAGAAAAAAAAGTTACAGAAATTAATAAAAAAAACTAATCGTCGGAGTCGTCGTTTTGGTTGTTCGAATCCCTCGGCATTTGGGCGCGTAACTTGTCTTTGATTTGTTTTTTTTGCAAGTTGTTCCAATACGCGTCGTCGGGAGACAAATCATTCGTGCTAAGGGCGAGAAATCGCAACTCTTCCAAATGCGTAATCGTCCGGTCTTTATCTTTCGACGCCTCAAACGCTTGTTCGGCGGCTTCCCGTTTGAGACGAAGCTCGTTAGTCATAAACTCACCGAATTGGGACGACGAGTTACTCCCCCCGGTGCTCGCCGATGTGTCGGATTTGGTTTTTTTTCCGGGGCGTTGTTTACCGGGGGGACGAGGTCTTGCATCGGGACCGAATAGCTCGTCGGTGTTAACCGCGAAAATGTGTTCGTCGGGAACATTTTCGTCTTCGGTTAAATCAACCGGTGCGGGATCGGGTGCGTCCCATTTTGCGTGTTTTCGCAAAACCGCCCATGCTTTTTCGTGATTAAACGAGCTATTTTTATTCTCGTCTTGATAAATGCCCCGAGCCCGTTTCATCAAATCAACCTCGTTCTCGCCACTTTTTTTCAACCGAATGCACCGTTTGTAGATTGCGTTGAACTTTTGGCAATGATGGTTCAACGTACTCCATTTGCTTGACAACATATCCTTGGTACGTTTTTGAAAATTCAATTGATTGAATTCGTTCAAAACCCGATACCATAGCGTGTCCCTCGGTTGAGACCGCCCGACATTCGGATCCTTGGAAACTGCAACGAAACATTCGGCAAGTAACGTTCCTCGTCCGATGTCCAACGTAAAGTAACGTCGCCAATCGGTTCAGAGGATTTTCCTTTTTTAGCCGTGCGTTTCATTCGGCCTTTTTTTGTTGGGATTCGGTTTGTGTAAGTGAGTTTGAAGATTGGCTTTGTTGTTCTGGCATTTCAAATTGTGGTGGGGTTTGTTGTCGGTTTTAGAAATCTTGTTGAAATGCAACAAAAGCGGCTTGTTGAGATTCAAAAAAAGCTTGTTGCTCGGGAGTCATCGGAGCTTGGCTAGAAAACCCGGGGAATTGAGAATTCGACGTAGACCCGACACCCGTCGTTCCGGAATTAAGAAGGTTCCAAATCGAGCAATCCATGGGAATGTCGGACATTTTTTGTGTGAAAAGATTGAGGATGAATGTGTATTAAAGATTGAGGATGAATTGGAAGTTGTGTGAAAAAATGTATATAAAATGAGGATATATATAGTGGGTAAAAAGTTTTTGAAAAAATAAATTTTTTTTAACAAAACTAGCCGTTGCCTTTTTTAAAAATAATAAAAATAAATAAATAAAAAACTAGCCATTGGCTAGTATATTTTCAAAAAAAAATATTTTTTTATTAAAACTAGCCGTTTAGGCATTTTTTTTAAAACTTTTTTTAATATGAAAACAGCGTTGATGCGTTGTGGTGTCAACGTGAAAAGGCACACCGTGGCCAACGGCGAAACGCCGGTGTAATAACGCCGACAACGGCGTTGGTTTGACACCCAACGCCGTTACCATACTGGAGCCTCTAATTATACGATCTTGAAACAAAAATTCACTGGCAAATAGAACGTGATTCTACAAAAGTTGAACGGGGTTTACTAAAAAGAGTTTTATTAACCACTCATAAAATAAGGGTGATACAGTAAATATTTGTAAACAACTTTCGGTTTGTGTCCCTTAAAAGGTTATCATTTCATTTATAATCTATCATCCGTATATGTCTTTATTATTTATAAAGAGTATATTTTCTTTTAAAATTAAAATTTTTAAACTTAAATTAATATAATTTGTTTAAATTACTCTAAAGTACCCTTAAATTAATACCTATTTAAATTTGATCATTTAAAAACTTGTCAACTTTTTCAAAACACGCATTATATTAATTTTAAAAACGCACACTTTGCATCAAGAGTCGAACCCGAATAACGATTTCGCGAGTATAATTATTTGTCGTTATACACTATCGCTTTGCCCAAGTATTTGTCTAGTAATTTATATCAAGGTTTTCAAGATCGGGATCCTACCAAGGATCGTTTTCGTCTTTCCAATATCGAGATCTTAAAGTCAGATCGGGATCATAAGATCCTACTATAATTTCATTGTCTTAATAGTCTTTGTAATATTATACAAATCTATAAATTATTATATATTATAAACACAAAATTATTTGGTAGTTCAAGTCTAGGCTTGAGGTTAATGTGGTACTTTAGCCACATTCCTTTGTACTAAACCTTCTTTTTGTGATTAATATACTTTATCGGGGTAACCCTTTACAAAAAAAAAAACACAAAATTATATGAATGTTTATAGAAATGTTTTCCGAAACTATGATTATGAAACGTATAAGAAGATTAACATGTTGTTTTTTAAATTCTACGAAACACAACCTATAAATTTGTAGTTCTTTAGTTTCTGGTTCGAGAAAAATAAGATCGGATCAGAGTAGATCTTAAGATCCTATGGTTAAGATCGGTATTCTAAGAGATCTTAAGCATACAAAGATCCTATGTAGGATTTGGATCATTTTTGCTTTACAGTATCGTAAAATCGTAAGATCAGAATCAGTTTGATGCGTGGAATGAAGTGATTAATATAGTTAACTCTCGACTTTTTTTGAAAGTCCAGACTTCTACCAATAGATGGTCGCTTAACCTTTGCAAATTCAGTTCTTTATTTCGAACTCCGGTGAAAGTTACCATTGAGTTAAAAGGTATCCGTTGTAGTTTTTTTTTGTTTTCAAGGAAGATTAAAAAAGTGTCGTCTGGATTAGTTGAAAAATCCGATCGCTATTCGCAATCTTGGTGGTCTCCATGTTGCTAGCTTTATGAAGAAAAAAAAATAGTCTACTTGCAAAATGGCAATGACAGTTTTTGAATTAAAAATATGTTTGTCTTGTTTAGTCATCTCATTTTGCCAATATTTTAATTGTAAACTGTGATCGGTATCCGAGATAAGATACATGACTGAGAAATGGTTTGATGATGGTCCGTGTTTTGAGAAACAAATTTCTCAATTATTTGCTTTAATATCTAATACAAATTGCTTTCTCCAAGATCATTGGTGTTTCTCAATAATGGGTGGCGGGCTAATTGTGAGTGGCATATCCCACCTAGAGGAAGAATGGTGGGTGACATAATTACCTTGGAGAACCTTCGATATGAGCTCACTCCAGAGACAAATGTTAGCGACAGATGTAGATGGTCCCTAATAATAGTCCAGGCTTCTCGGTAACCATCTCTTAAAGATGATTGGTTCTCATATTCTTTTTCTTGGGTTTTTGGGCCAGGTCTTGAACCGGAATAGTTGGGTCCCGAAAAAAGTAAATGTATATCGTTATAGGGTGATTAATGACATAAACCTCATCTTTCAAACCTTGAAAAGCAAGGATTGATGTCCATTCACTCATTTGTCCAGTTTGTGATTCGTCTATTAAAAACCTCTATCATATTCTTTATAGTTGCCAGAAGGTTAAATCATTTTGGTTTAAAAGTTTTGACTTATGAAACTTCTCAGTTTCGGTTCATCCTTCATCGTTTGTATCTTTGATATCATCATTCTTTTCTCGTAACAACAAGTGGTTGGCAAAAAAAATTCCATGGTATATCTTTGGTGGTGCTTTGAGCAATTTGAAGGTGGCATAATAGTATTTTCATACTATTTCTTATTCAAGACAAGTTGTATTGATGAGGATGTTTTTCCCCATATACAAATCTTATCGCTTTTATGGATCTCCAGCCGATGTAAACATGGTGGCTTCAATTTCCCCACTTGGGTTTCGCGTATATGGGAGGTTGTTGAAGGTATCACATAACTGTTTGTTAGTATTTGATGTTGTATCTTTGGTCGTACTTTATCATATTTGAGGTGTCTGTTATTTTACGTTGGTTTCCCGTCCTCAGGATCCATTCTTTATATTTTGTCGTTGTAGTAATATATACCGCATACCTAAAATCCACAAATAAGATAAACCCTAAAAATCTAACTAGACCTTTCGATTCATAAGGCTCAGTCCTTTTTAGAGATCATAATCCGATTGGGTTTTCAAGATTCTTGAAATTTTATGGAGAAAATTAGGTATACTGATGAAAGTGATGATTGTCATATCCCTCAGTTGGAGCCGTATCAAATACACATGGTACATGGAGATGTAAAGAGAGGTACAAATTTATTTAAATCATTACGAATTATACATATATAAAGAGTGAATTTTTAGGTTAGGGTTTTGGCATAATTTGAGGTTTTGCTAATTTTGGATTTTTTTATAAATTTTAGGGGTTTTATAAATGTTGTGTTTTTTTCTGTACTTTAGGCTGGTAACTTTATCTTTTGGATTTATAGGTCGTTTAGTTGATCTTATGGCTTATTTATAAGACATGATTTGAAAGTATTTGGGATAGTTTATTTTGCCGGCTTATGGGCTTATTTGATTTTTGTAACAATTGTATGTCGAGTTTAAAAAGCATGATAAAATATAGGTTACAAGAAACTAATGATTTATTCTTTTTTTCAGGCGGCCGAATGAGGCATGCTTTTGCAACATTTGTGTTTGTATCAGTTGCGGTATTGCGCTTTCAATATGACGCTTTGTTGATTCTTGCTTAGCTGATGCTTTCGAATATAGTGTCAATGCGGCCACGTGTTCTTACTTTCAGTCAACTTCTATGAGATGAAAAATGATGGTAATATTGATTATAAAGGCATGTGGTGAATCTAGAGACGGTCGATTGAAGCTGTGGTCGTTCGTGTTTTGGCTTGGCAAACCATTAGGTTTGTATCCATGGCGGATGTATCTACTTTCTTCGATTGTTACCCAATTAGTATTCGAAGTGGCGACAAAATCCTACATGCTTTTGTTGGGGTTTCTTTAAACCTGTTTCTTTGGCCCATCTATTTGAGCCTAGTGTTATGCGTTCTTACGAGTTTAGTCGATACATAAATATATGTATATCTGATTTTCTTTATATTGATTTGTGGTCTACTTCTCATTCAGTTTATGAGAATTTTATATTCGTGAGGGCTGACACAAGAGCCTTGATTACTTATTACTTTAAGGAAACGAGGATGATACTGATATTGGTCATAAGAGGCAGGATGGTGGAGTGCGAGAATTTCTCACCTTTGCAACCTCCACAGGCGCACACTGTTCAAATGTTGTTATTCTATATATTATATAATATTATTTTATGGAACATAAGGGGCAATGATGTATTAGAACATGTTCGACTAAAATTTGTAATCATTCGCGTCTTGGCGGGGTAAACCGTTAGGCTTGCAGCCATGGCGGATGTATCTGCTTCTTTGCTTTCTAACCTATTAGGGGCTATGTTATTGATATTGATTATAAGAGGCCGTGATGAATTTAAATAGGTTCGATTAACGTTGTGGTCGTTCATATCTTGGTGAGGCAAACTATTAAGTTTGCAGCCTTGGCGGATGTATCCCCTTCTTTGATTTTTAACCTATCTGAGCCTCACATTTGATTATGCCTAATTTTAATATACATACTACTAAACCTCATCACGGAACTAAAAAAATGATATAACAGGTTAAAATACTCCGGGGTTGTTTATTGCATGGAGTTCTAAATAAGACATGTCAAAATTGATTTTGGAATTTAGGTGCGTCCATCTTTCTTCTTAAAAAGTCAGTTGCCGCATGCAAGTTTTGTTTTTTATGAGGATGAAGACACATAAGTTGTGTATAAAGTTGTATAAACAAAATAAACACATATTCGAATGACCCATTAGTGAGTTACTTTTTTTTATTTTGTCTTACTTTAGTGAACAAGAATCCAATTATATGATGAAGAGATATGAGCTGGATTTGACATCGACCGCTGAAGCAGGTGAGAGTTACAATTTATTAGTTGTCAATGTTCATCGTATCACTTCTCTACATCATTTGTATATGTTAGAAACACAGAAAGTGTTAATTACATGGCCAATTTATATAGTTTATATAATGTAAGGATTAACTAGTGCAAATAGGGAAAGACTACTATGTAATATGTAATAACCTTTAATTGCTTCTTAGTCCCTCCTTCCTTACTATAAAAGGAGGTCTAAGGAAGGGTTAAGGGGTGGTGATTTTTTTTCTTCTAATCTTATATTTTTTCTTTCTCTCCTCTCTCCCTCTCCTCTCTCACCCACACGCCTCTCTTTCTCTCTTTAGAGGCGTCTCTCTCTCTACCCTCTCTCTCTCTCTAAATAGTGTAGTATTTTGTATGATATTGTGATCTTTATCAATTGGTATCAATCGCCATGGGATGATTTGAAGTGTTTTTCGTGAAGAAAGTTATCATTTTTTGAAGACTTTGAAGAATTTGAAGAACTCGAAGATTATAAAGACTATGAAGACATGTTCTTGATGACAAAGCTTTAAAATTTAAAGAAATTTGTGATTTTTAATCATTTCGGAAGATAAAGTCTTGATCTTTTCGTGTGTTTCATGATTCGTGTGAAGTCTTTAGTGGTTTTCGTGAATAAAGTTTCAAACTTTTTTGGTTTTCTTGCAAAAAGATTTAAGCTTTAAACAAGAAACATCACCAAACACAACCCGAAAACACTTCGGAAAAATTTCCAACCAACCCACCTAGAATCGGTCACACCCTTGTAACCGACTCTAGGTTCAACCAACCTTCTAGGTTCGGCCACAAGCTCTCAACCGAACCACCTGGATTGGTCACAAGCCCCCAGCCAAACCACCCTCCAGCCAAACCTCCGAAATCGCCCATACACCTACAATCGATCCTCCACCGAACCTTCGAATCCAGACCAAGACTAAATTAAAAACTAAACATTAGTTTTTTAAAATTAGGGTTTTTTATTTTAGGGTTTTAAAAAGGTTTTTATTAATAATTTAATAAAGTGGAATTAGGGTTTGTAATGGGTAATACATGTGAAAAGGTAATTTTTAGAAGTTAGTTGATAATTAATTTTGTGGTAAATTTAGGGTTTTTAAGTTAAAAGGGTTTAAACTTTAAGGTTTTTAAATAAACTACATTGATAAAGTTTCAATCGTTTGACTCGGTTCGTGTTTAAGATACAATCTTTCGACAAACTTTCACAAAAGCAACACTTCTTCTCGTCAAAACGATCCTTAAATATAAATTCATACAATATCTACTCAATCAAATTCACAATGGCTACAATGGCAGAAAATGTTATTGCCGAAAGTTTTGAAACCTGTCCCCCGATGCTAGAAAAAGGCATGTATGATAGCTGGAAGACCAGGATTATTCTCTATATCCGAGGAAAAGAGAATGGTGAAATGATAAAAGACTCAATCGACAACGGTCCTTATCAATTCAAACCAGAGATTCCTATTAAAGACACATATGGCGTTACCGACATCCATCGTCCTCAAAGAATTGAAGACCTTGCTAGACAAGTTACGTTATGGCAGTGACATCAAAGCTGTCAATATACTTCTTCTTGGATTGCCAGTTGACATCTACACTCTCATTAACCACTATCAAACTCCAAAGGAGATATGGGATCGCGTTAAAGAACTTATGGAAGGCACAGAGATGACCAAGCAAGAACGTGAGTCGATGCTATATGATGAATTTGATAAATTCACATCTGAGCCTGGAGAATCAATCCACTCTTACTATCTGAGATATGCTAAACTGATCAATGACTTGAAAATGATTCCAATGTCTATGTCAAACATGAAAATCAACACGAAGTTTGAGAATCATCTTCAACCTGAGTGGAGTAGGGTTTGTCACAGCAGCTAAACAAGGAAGAAATCTTCATAGTGTGAACTTTAATTAGTTGTATGCTTTCCTCAAACACAATGAAAAAGATGCTAAAGAAGTTCGAGAAATGCGACAGCGATTTTCGAAACCACTTGCTTTGTTGGCAAATACCTACAACCCACCTCCCTCATACAGCTCTCAGCAGATTCAGTATCAACCTCAACCGTATGAAGTTTATCAACCATATCAACACTACCAATCAACACTCCAATAACCCAACAACTTATTCAGTCACATCCACTTCAAAAGTATGCACCTACAATTGTTTAACAACCACCAACATTTTAACCTGATACTGGATTTGTTGCACCTACCTTTCTTCCAACAGATGATCTAATAGCCAGTCTTAACAAAGCTATGATCTTCTTGAGTTCTGCTTATAAATCAAGATATCCTCCCAC
Source organism: Tanacetum coccineum (assembly GCA_026074375.1). Lineage (NCBI taxonomy): Eukaryota > Viridiplantae > Streptophyta > Magnoliopsida > Asterales > Asteraceae > Tanacetum > Tanacetum coccineum. The sequence goes on along the minus strand of BQNB010002421.1, from coordinate 103,280 downwards.
AATTAACCAACTAAGAAGTTTGTTTAATCTAAGAACTCAAGCTACAATTCAAAACGGCCAAGTTACGGTTCAGAATGTTCAAGGTAGACAGTCTCAAGGTTATGAGGGCAATGCTGGAAAGAATGAAGCTTAAGGAGCAAGGGTTGTCAATACAGTTGGAAATGTAGGGGCAAATCAACCTAGGGTAATCAGATGTTATAACTATAATAGTGAAGGTCATGTTGCTAAGCAGTGTACTGCAAAGAAAAGAGTAAAAGATTTTGAATGGTTTAAGGATAAGATGCTACTTGCTCATGCATAAGAAGCATGAGTTGTATTGAATGACGAGCAACAAGATTTCTTAGCTGATAGTTTAAAAGAAACTAATGACTGTGATGATCTCTACTTACAAGCTATAGTAAATTTCAAGGCAGACCATGTTGATGCATATGATTCAGACTGTGATGACGAAGCTATAGCAAATGCAATCTTCATGGCAAATTTGTCTCCTGTTGGTTCTATTAATGATGACATGGTTGAACCACATTATGATTCTGATATACTCTTTGAGGTACCTTATTACGACACTTATCATGATTATGATATGCTTAATTCTAATATACAAGAGCTGGGATATATTAAAAACATTGTATCCAATAATGAGTCATATGATGAGCTTACGAGTAACAGAAATGTTATATCCTACATTGATTATATGCTTAATATTGGAAACGATGAAGATAACTATGTTCCTCCTCTTCTACAAAAGAATGATATGATGTTGTATGTAATTGAACAAATAAAATCTCAAGTAGAAAAATGTAACATGGTAAATCAAGAGTCACAAAGTGTGAATGAATCATTAACCAGCGAGCTTGAATAATACAAAGACAGAGTCAGACTTTTACAATATACAGCTAAAGATGGTTGTTCTAAAAAAGAAGCATATTTAGCACATGAATTAAACACTACCGTTTGTGATCGTAATAGAAAAGTAACTGATTTTGAAAATCAAATTTTTTTTCTCAACAAACACAAAGGAAGGATTTAAATAATCACATTGCTTTTCTAAAAAATAAGTTTGACACATACAAAAAAGAGTCGTCTGAAAAATATGAAAAGAACATCAGTGAAATTGTGGATTTGGAAAAAAGTAAAAAAAGGAACTTGAAAACATTGTTTTTAAAGTTGGTCAATCTGCTCAAACTATGCATATGCTAACCAAACCCCAGAATTTTTATGATGAAACACGTAAGAGCTCTTTGTTATGAAAATCCTTTGTATCTTTCTCAAGCTCGACGGAAACAACCTGCATTATATAATGGACATGTCTTAATTGATAAACATAATCCTGTATCTGTGTGTGATTTTGAGGAAACTTTGATACTTGCTGAAGAGAGTCGGATAAAAATGCTTAAAAAACAAACTGTGGTTAATACTAAACCGATTGATTACTCTAAATTAAACAAACTCTATGAGTATTTTATTCCAAAAACACAGTTGTCAGCAGAACAACTATATTGGTCTTCAGCACCAAGTCCTCTTGAAAAAGTTTCAAAACCCACTAAAGTTTTTTCTAAAAAACTTCCATCAATCAGTCAAGTACTTAAAAATCTTAAAAATGCATGAGACCTTCTCACGAACTTCGATGACTGCATTAAAAGGAGAATTACTTTGTCTCCTCATGAGATTGGTAGCTGGGAGCAATCGGATATAAAATGGGCTTTTAAAAAAGATGTCATACCATTTTCTAAAAACCTAAAAGAAACTTTCAAATTGTTTGAAAAAGGATTTATTGCTAAGGTCAAAGAAATGAAAGATATTTTTGAACAAATGGAAGACGAGGTTGATCAATTGGTTGTGGCAAAGAAATGTTTTGAAATTGAAAAAAAACAACTTTTAATCAACAACGACCGACTCTTAGAAGAAAATATCGCTAGTGATAATATGTGCACTTACTTGCGTTCGTTGAATGAAGTTGATAATTGTGGAAAGTGTAAAAGTCTCGACATTGTGCTTTTAGATCTTCCAGAATCAAACAAGTCATTATGTGAACTGAGAAAATGTTTTGCAAAACTTGAGGAATATAGCATTCTCTTGACATTGCTTTTCAAAATCACAAAGAAAAAATGATTAATGATTCTCGGACAAACAATAATAATCATTTAGTTCAAGCAATCAATAACCAATCTTTTGAGATAAACGATCTAAAAGTGCAATTGCAAGACAAATTACACGTAATTAATGAGTTGAAACATCTTTTATCTCAAATGAGCCAAAAGACTCAGTGTGAATTACATGTTTTTTATTCTAGGATTCATAAAATAGAGGATGAGAACGTGTCTCTAGTTTTTCAAGTTTCTTTCTTAGCTAAGGAAAAAGAACAAATTAAGTTAGAATATAAGAAGCTATATGATTCAATCAAGCAGACACGGGCAAAAATCAAACTCTAAATTGACTTTTTGCAACAAAAACTTAATGATCAGATTTCTAAAAATAACAAGTTAAGAACACAGTTAAAGGAAAAGTTTTTTGAACCACAAATGAATCAAAATGGTACAAGTGTGAATACTAAGCTTTCTAAACCTTCAACTTCAGGAACTAAACTTTATTCAGTAACCCCTCTTCCTAAATCAAAGGTTATTCCTAAAGTTGTTAAGAAAAATGATTTTTCAAAATCAGTCAACTCACACTTGACTACCAACAAGATAATTGAAAAATGCACAAAAGTTCTTGCCCTAGGTTTTCTTAAGATTAATACTGAACCAATCAATGTGTACTTTAAGAATAATATGTAACTAAGGAGCATGTAGCAACACTACAAGAACTTTTAGATCAAGCTAGAGAATTGAAACCTTTAGATGAACATAAAGGTTAATGCCTCTAAGTTTGCTGCACGAATTCAAGAATTGTTAGTGTATGTTAGTGCCTCTTGTCTTTTCACTCAAAGCAGGAATGAAAATTGGGCTCCCGCTACAAGCCAGACAAAGAACAATAAGCCTTACGTAGATGCATCTAGAACGAAACAGACAATTAAGACAATCATACAAAAGCATGCAGTAAAGCAAAACACTCAAAAGACAGACAACACTATGTTGCCTTCTACAGGAAGAGTAAGCTCTGCTAATGCTAGCGGATCAAAGCCTAGAAGTAATACAAAGAATGATAGGATCTCGCAGCCATCAAGTAGAAGCAAGAAGAATAAAGTAGAAGCCCACCATAAAAAGTTTAAGTCTAGTGCTAATAAGAACAATCATGTTTTAGATTGTAATGCGAATGTTAAGAATGTTTATTTGTTAAAGAATTCTGATACTATTTGCTTATTTTGTAATGAATGTTTGTTTTCTGCAAATCATGATGCTTTTGTTGTTAAATATATAAAAAAATGTGCAAAAACGTAAAAAGGCCAAATCTATCAAACAAAAAGAAAAGAAACAATGGAAACCAACTGGTAGGATCTTTACCTCCATTGGACTTAGATGGAAACCAACATGAAGGATGTTTAATATGGAAGGAAAATCATTCAAACCTCTCCTGCCACTATAGTGCCTTCAGGAAATAGACTCCACACCATTAGGATTCCTGTTGTAGCTCCTAGTACAAAAACAAGAATGAGATATTCCATTGCTAAAAATTCACTGCTAAGAGCTCATATAAATATCTATGGTCATCCATTTAATCCTCCCAATTTTGCCTTTGTAAGAAACTCTGTGATTCCAGAACAATCATCCTAGAATTTTGGATTTCTAGGTGTAACTTAGGATTGCTAACAGTTTAGAACCCAATCAAAAGTTAGGGATCCACCCTTTTGTAAATATGTTTTCTTCTTTCTTTTTGTGTAGATTGTAGAAATTGTTCTTTGGTATATATACTTCGGATGTTCCAAACACATGACTAGACACCATGATAAGCTCATAGATTTTTCCAAGTTTATTGGAACGGTCCGATTCGGCAATGATCATTTTGCAGTTATTATGGGATATGGAGATCTTCAGATAGGAAATATTCTTATTTCACGTGTTTACTACGTTGAAGGACTTTGTCATAATCTATTCTCCGTTGGGAAATTTTGTGATTCGGATCTCAAAGTAGCTTCCAGAAAACACACTTGTTTTGTACAAAACTTAGAAGGTGTTGATCTACTTTCGGGATCTCGTGGTTCTAATCTTTAGACAATCTCAATGGCGGATATAATGAAGTCTTCTTCAATTTGTCTACTCTCCAAAGCCTCAAAGATAAAATCTTGGTTATGGCACCGTCGACTTTCTCACTCAAACTTCGGTACCATCAATCAGCTTTCTAAACAAGGTCTTGTCAAAGGGGGCCAAGTTGAAGTATACTAAAAATCATTTGTGTTCGACATGTCAAATGGGAAAAAGCAAGAAGGAATGTCATCCACACAAGGTTGAACCAAGTACAAATGAGAAACTTCAAATGCTTCATATGAATTTGTGTGGACCGATGCGGGTAGAAAGTATAAACAAGAAAAGATTTATTCTTGTCATCGTTGATGATTATTCTCGTTTTACTTGAGTGAAGTTTTTGAGAACTAAAGATGAGGCTCTAGAAATTATCATCAAATTATTTAAGCAAGCTCAAGTCAGTCTTAATGCTATAGTAAGATATCTTTGTACCGACAACTGAAATGAATTTATTAATCAGACTCTACGAAATTATACGGAAGAGGTTGGAATTACTCATCATACATCCACTGTACGTACTCCATAACAAAACGGCAGAGTTGAAGGCGTAACCGCACGTTGGTAGAGGCTGCAAGGACCCTGCTTATTTTCTCCTAATATCCGCTATTTCTATGGGCTGAAGTTGTTGCTACTGCATGTTATACTCAAAATCGCTTCCTTATCCATACATGTTACAATAAGACTCCATATGAACTGCTCAGAGATCGCAAACCAGAACTCAAGTATCTTCACGTTTTTTGTGCTTTATGTTATCCAACAAACGATTTTGAGGATTTTGGGAAACTTCAGCCTAAAGCAGATGTTAGAATCTTTATCGGTTATTCACCATCTAAGAAGGCGTACCGGATCTACAACAAAAGGACCAGATAAATAATGGAAACAATAAACGTACAATTTGATGACTTACTCAAATGGATTCTGAACAACACAGTTCAGGACCCGATCTTCATGGGTTGACTTCTGGACACATTAGTTCAGGACTCGTGCTAAACCAGGCTGCGTCAACATCAGTTAAACCTCCTACAAAGAATGATCGGGATTTGCTGTTTCAGCCAATGTTCGATGAATACTTCAAATCTCCAAGTGATGTATCTATACCTATTTTTGCTACAATTCTACTTCCACCAGATACAGCCAGAGCTTCTTCTTCTTCTACTTCTATCGATAAAGATACTCCTTCTCCAAGTACTTCACCAAACATTGAAGCAACAAACTCTCCAATCAATTCTACAAATGTTGAATGAAATGAAGAAGTTGTAGAGTTTGATAGTGATACCTTTACAAATCCATTTGCTCCTCCATACACCAGCTCAGCTGAGTCATCTTCAAGAATTATAGACAATTCAAACATGTACACTTTCTAACAACCTCCAATTTACACAAAAAGATGGACAAAAGATCATCCATTTACAACAATCATCGGCGATCCATCAAAACCTGTTTCTACATGACGTTAACTTTCTACAGATGCCTTATGGTGCTATTTCCATGCTTTTTTAGCTAAAGAAGACCTGAAGAATTACAAAGAAGCCATGATCGAATCTAGCTGGATTGAAGCTATGCAACAGGAGGTTCATGAATTTGAGCGGCTTAAATTATGGGAATTAGTACCAAGACTAGACAAAGCTATGATTATTAGCCTAAAGTGGATCTTTAAAGTGAAACTTGATGAATATGGCGGTGTGCTGAAATATAGGGCTCGGTTAGTTGCAAAAGGTTATTGTCATGAAGAGGGGATTGACTTTGAAGAATCGTTTGCACCTGTCGCTCGCATTGAAGCCATCAGAATATTCTTAGCGTACGCTGCATACAAGAATATGGTAGTATTTCAGATGGATGTGAAGATGGCATTTCTGAACATTATTTTAAAAGAAGAGGCGTATGTGAGTTAACCAGAAGGGTTTGTTAATCAAGATCATCCGAATCATGTATTCAGATTGAAAAAATCACTTTATGGTCTGAAACAAGCTCCTCGCGCATGGTACGACATGCTTTCCAAGTTCCTTCTCAGCCAGAAATTTGTCAAAGGTGTAGTCGGTCTGACATTGTTTACTTGGAAGGAAGGAAATGATCTCATACTGGTACAAAGCTATGTTGACGACATAATTTTTGCTTCCACTAATCCAATCTTTTGTGATAAATTTGCAAAATTAATGAGCAAACGTTTTAAGATGTCAATGATGGGACAAATATCATTTTTTCTTGGACTTCAAATTTCTCAAAGTCCCAGAGGCATCTTCATTAATCAATCTAAATATGCTCTTAAAATGCTCAAAAAGTATGGTTTAGACCAATGTGATGCTGTTGACATCCCCATGGTGGGAAAGTCAAAACTGGATGAGGATCCAAACGGGACTCTAGTTGACCCTACTCGATATCGAGGAATGGTTGGATCCCTAATGTACGTCATAACCTAGTGTTTAACGTATGCATGTGTGCCCGGTACCAGGTAAAGCCTACCAAAAAGCACTTAACTGTGGTTAAACAGGTCTTTCGGTACTTAAAAGGAACCATTAATATGGGTCTGTGGTATCTGAAGGACATCGGTTTGTAGAATATCTTAACACAAGTATGGATTGATTCACTTAGAGTTTAGAGAGAGAAAGATGTGGTTTGTTGAACACTTAGAGAGAGAAATAAAAAGGATAATATTAGCTTAGTGAAAATGTGACAAATGAATAACCAACACCCTCTCCATGTGTGGAGAGGGTTTATATATCTCATGCTATGGCCGGCCATGGGCCTTTAGTAGGCTTATCAATGGTCCTTTGGCCCGGTTAGCTTTCTAACTTAAACTTATAACTTACTACGAGCTACGACTAACTATATTGGTAGTGACCGACACTTTTTTGTATTTCTAACAATCTCCCCCTAAGGGAGGTCACTCCAATTTACAAAAAAAAAAAAAACTTAGCATACTATGCTTTCACTTTGGTTTTGAGCTCGTAGTCTTGAACTTCAATCATTAACTTGTGATTTGATGTAGTGATCATTGACTTTGGATTTGAGCTAGTTCTTTTGACTTGACATGAATGTGATCTTTGGGCTTCTTGAAATCATCAACCAAGCATAATCTCATTTCGCCATCTTGTAAACTTTGCCATCTCGTGAACTTGTGACTTATGGACCGACATGCTCATACCTTTCTTGATTTGATAATCTTGAAAAGCTTTAATAATGCATATTTCTTGAATTTATTTAACTTTAACACTTTGTCGGTTCAAGAAGGACGTATGTTATCAGAGTAGCGGAAGTCTTGAAACATGTACTTGAGCTTTCATGATGTCTTTATATTCGTTAGATAAGGTATGAGCATGTGGCAATGAATCTTGTGAGTTAGCTGGAATCAGGTACCTCCATCACCATCTTTAAATATTCCTGAAACAAAACAGTTAGCAATAAAGCAGGGGACGAATATGGCTTTGTCATTCGCCCGTGTTTGGTTAGAGTAACCTTCGAATCCGTGAGGATCGACCTGTGATCAAATAGATTCAATTTAAGAAGAATCTTCTTGACAGGATTTCCAGTTGTATAGTATTGAATCTTTCTTAAACTATGTATTAGATTATCGTAATCAGCATGTTCTCTTTCGGAACGTCTAAAAGCAGACAGCACGATATGAGTGAACAGCGTGTTACTATCTCGCGATTGAAATAAAAATTGGATTTGAAATCAATAGATTGTCACTTGATAAAGTGTTTTTTTTTTGTGACACATCGAGAGTGTAAATCAGTTCAAAAATACCATCAGCAATCGTCAATTCATAAACTGGAAACAAGTTTGGTTTCTTATAGTATCGCACCATCAATTCTTTCCAGTTGTCACTAAGTTTGATTCATATAGAATTCACACAAGCCACCCTACCATGAGCTTGTTTGCTTTTGGCTCAAGCAGGATTTCCACCTTCATTTGTAATGAAATCACTCGGATGTTTTTTGGCAAAATATAAAGATAATGCGTATACTCTTAATATGTTAACTTTTTATTCCACATTGTGTTGACATAAGCAAGCTTGATTTGACAAGTGTTCCAATGAGATTTATGATGATCTATTTTGGCTCTTGACTCAATAGTGCACTTTGTTTTTAGTGATCGTGAGGCTGGTGGAGCAGACTGCCCACCTTTTCCAATATCAACTAAACGCAAAGTGAGAACAGAAATAGAAATACGTTGTAATCTCTGTTGAGAAATGAAACAAGAGTCTGTTGAGAGGGACCTTGAGTGGCTAGGTAAGGTTGTGCAATACGTCACTGGGTCCATAAATTGTCTTCAATGTTAGGAACAAACATAACTTTGTGTTTTTGACAGGTTTATGTATAGGACTCGGTTTCTGCCTAAGTGTATGAGGGCTTCTTTCTCTTTTCACCCTTTTACCCTTACATTTATTTTAATTCTATCAACAACCTTCAGCGCTTACCGAGACTTCATAACTAGTACCTTGTTGGGTTTGTTCCAGTACTAGCTCCATCTCAGTCGGCACTATTCCTTTTATTCTCACTTTTTCTCCTTTTGTATCATACCTAAGGACTTCTACACTATCTAGTGGATATACTGGGTCTTAAGATCCCTCGGTTCTCTGGTTGGATGATGTGGATTTGAATACTATGCCTATAACCACCTTATAACTCCATAAATTTAAGTACATGGTCGGTCTTTAGGGTATTCCAACACAATCAAAACCAAAATCATTGAAAAGTTCAATCAAAGTGTTTGATATAAATATCAAAAGATTTACACTTTGAGAGTTTTTTTCATTACTAAAAAGATCCCCCTTAACATTGTCACCATAATCGTAGTGGTTTAAGTCGTTGGAAGGTTGCATTATTAGTCTTAGTGTTTGGGGTTATTATGGGATTTGCACATGACATGATAATAGTGGATATTAGAGATTAAGTTAGATCCGTTTATCACATTTTTCCCCTTATCGCGAGCAAGATATGTTAATCCCTTGAGAATTATGTGTTTTGGATATCTCAATTGATTAAAGACTTTGGAGCAACGCAAAATGTGTATATAACCACTTATAAGGAATTATTTTAATGCTCAGAGCTGGGTGGCGTGACGCCATCAGTTGCTGGGTGTGCTGTGTGAGATATATAAGGACTCTGGCTTGGGGGGGAGTATAGGAATAGAAGTGTGTCGTTTGGGTAGGAATGTTTTGTTTTGAATTTACGTAAGAATTCTTGAAAATTTTATACTCGAGCACGCCTTATATATCACAAACCGGGTTACACTACCAACATCCATTTCCAAAAATTCACAAGTTTATTGCTATACGAAATGACCTTCGAGATATGAAACATAATATGACGAAGGAAGTGTACCGTCTCGCAGATTTGTTTTTTGCGAAGGGGGGGTTCTAGCGTCTGATTAATAAGTGGTCAGTTCCGTAGAGTCTACCACCAACAAATTTCTCCAAACTCCTCATCATTCTTCTTTCCTTTAGCAGCTTGTGATGTCCTTGATCATGAAATGAGCTCTTTTCTTTTCTAAATTGCTCCATCTTCTCTTCGGCAAGTACTCCATGTCGATATTTTTAGCTATGTCTTCAAGCGAAGAAAGAAGCCTAGTTAACGTACCATCACTGAACTTGTACAGTTCGTCGGAGCCCGTCAACCTGTTCCTCTTGTGGTCGTCGACATAAATGAATCCTTGAGGGTCTTTGTATGAAGTGTACGGGTGCTTTTTCTGAGATCTGGTCTTGTAGTATTAGGCTTGGTAACGTTGATCTTCTTTTGATAACTTTCAACTCCAAGTTAAAGATCCTCGACTCGCTTCTGAATAACCAGACTTCTGGTGAACATCCTAGGGCTATTGCAAAGTCAGCAACAACATCCCCTGAAAGATTTGTGAGCCGATTCTGAACCACAAGAATTAACATGTCCTCGATATCGTTGATCCGAAGTCGTGGAAAGTCACCTTCTTTGAATCTGTATAGTATGTTATCAACTCGTCTCACTACAATCTCTTCCAAGTACCCGTATCCATGTTTCCTTGTTAGCCTTAAAATATGGTGACATATCCGGAATTACATTAGTTTATAAATATTCAAACACGCAGGGACTAGATTAGACACTTTAGTATAGTTTAGTTGTGTTTGGACTATAAATACCCCCTCCATACTTCCATGGAGGGGTGAAGCTCACTTTTGTAAAGTGTAAGTGTGTGTGTGTGTGTTTTCTCTCTAGCTCACACACATCTTCCCATCTCTTTTACCTTATTCTCTAATAAAATGGCTACACATTTATTTCATTTTATCCAACCTTCATATCCATTTTAATCATGTATTTACCATGTCATTTACCATGTACAATTGGTACCAGAGCACATGGGATAATTAGCTAGATTGTGTGTGCGTTTTTTTGGTTAGATTAGATCAAAAGTTTGGTTTTTGAAGGTTTATGGTCTCATTCTTGACACTCTTTGATTCTCACGATTGTGGTATTAAAGTTGGTGTTTTTATTGTTGTTATAGCCTTCTAGGATCAAGTTGTGCAAAAGAAACCAAGCAAAAACGTTCAAAAGGGTGATTTTTAGGTGGAAAAAGTCGTATTTTTCATCACTACGTTTCGTCTCTCTGTCAAATTTCTTCATTGCGTTTTATCTCCTGCGTTTTGTCAGAAAAAAGACATTGCGTTTTGTCATTTTGTGAAGGACAAAAATATTGTGTTTTGTCTTATTAGGGACTGCGTTTTGACTACTGCGTTTTGTCTCTGTGTTTTGGTCACTGCGTTTTGTCTATTGAGATTTGTCTATTGAGATTTTTCTAAGCACTGTGTTTTGTCTATTGAGATTTGTCTATTGAGATTTGTCTAAGCACTGCGTTTTGTCTATTGAGATTTGCCTCTTTAGACTGCGATTTGTCTACTGCGTTTTGCCTAATTTGAAGACCTATACTGCGTTTTGCCTAGGAGGAACTCTGACCAACTCATTTCTTGACTGCGTTTTGTCTCAAGACTTGACTGCGTTTTGTCTAAGACTCTTCACTGTGTTTTGTCTAAGATTCTTCATTGCATGTTGTCTAAGATTCTTCATTGCGTTTTGTCTAAGACTCTTCACTGCGTTTTGTCTAAGACTCTTCACTGCGTTTTATCTAAGACTCTTCACTGCGTTTTGTCTAAGACTCTTCACTGCGTTTTGTCTAAGACTCTTCATTATGTTAACTCATTTCAACCAAACCAAATCATAATTAAACAACATATCACCTAATCTAACAAACAATCATCACTTTTAACATACAATCACTAATCATTGTATCGATCCTGAAAAGATTCAATAAATGATAAACGGCTAGAGATTCGAATTACGATGACAAGTGATCACGAATTTGATTTGATATCCCTTATTTGAGATTGAAGTGGGTTTCACGAAGGCGTCCCTTATTTGAGACTTCCTTCTATTTTCTACCCCTTTTCTTTAAACCCAATCTATCGATTGATGACTTGATTGAACGTACAACGGTTATGATTGAGACTTGAATTATCTGGTTCCAGTAGTCAGGGGTGGTTGGTTGCAGACCTGGTTAACTATCACTTAAAGGAGTTACGTTGTAGTACTCAGTGTCACACGCAGAAGACGATGTGGATAATTTCAAGAGGTGTTGTACTTCTTATACTTTTCTGGTTGGGTATAGAGTACTTATAGATTTAATCTTGCACCGTTCTTCAATCAACAACAGTGCAAGCTTAAGTAACAAATTTGGGGGATTTCACTTCATTTTCAAGTTTGTTATATAGGGTTTACTTAACCAAGTGGTCACAGCAATAGCCGACAGAATACGAGGTTGGTAAGTTAGCCAGAGAGTTTAAAGGTTGAGATGTAATCAACAATTCTCATAGGATATTACTATCCCATTCCAAGACAATGGTACTTCACAGTCTAAACAAAATTCTCAAAGTTCTTTAACGACATTCATATACAAGACCTTGATTATACCAAGTTTTCTTGATTCTTGCTTCATTAGAGAATAAGGTGAAAGAGATGGGAAGATGTGTGTGAGCTAGAGAGAAAACACACACAGTTACACTTTACAAAAGTGAGCTTCACCCCTCCATGGAAGTATGGAGGGGGTATTTATAGTCCAAACATAACTAAACTATACTAAAGTGTCTAATCTAGTCCCTGTGTGTTTGACTATTTATAAACTAATGTAATTTCAGATATGTCACCATATTTTAAGGCTAACAATCTTCTACTTGTCATTGACGTGCAAAGAGGAAATTTGTAGAAGTCAAACCACACCAACGACCACTGCTTCTTTTCATTAGGGCTCGGTGAATATTCGTTCAGGGGTGCATGCGAGAAATCAGCAACAATTCTTCTCATGTATGCAGAATACGTCACAAACCATACTAAGTAAAGTAGTCTACACTACTTCCCCTAGAAGTTGATATGGTAACATCAAAGTCAACTAAGTCTTGGATGTACACATTTTCCCCCATGATGCTTAAACGATGCTTTCAGCTTCTAAACTTCCTTTGTTCTTTTGGGCTAAAGCAATTGCAACCGCATGCTATACTCAAAACAGATCTATCATTATCCTGACACATGAGAAGACGGCATATCACATCATCAATGACAGAAAACCTTTAATTAAATACCTTCACATTTTTTGTTGCACTTGTTACTTAACCAGAGATGTTGAAAATTTGGATAAAATGAAAGAAAAAGAGGATTCGTGCATTCTGGTGGGATACTCCACTCAGTCAAAGGGATACAGAGTTTACAACAAGAGAACAAGATTAATAGTTGAATCCATACATCTCAGATTTGATGAGATAAAAGAGATGTCTGAGACGTCTGTTGCTAATGACACTTCAGGCCTCGTTCCCCAACGACAAAAGGCGTCAGATTATGATAACTCTAGCCCTGACCCACAACTACAAAATGTTTCTCCTTCAGCAGATACAACTGTTCCATCACAACAAGAGTTGGATCTTCAATTTGGTCCTTTATATGATGAATTTTTCAATGCGGGTACTTCATGTGTCAACAATTCTTCTTCTCCCACCGATAATTCTCCTCATCAAGACATACTACCTTCAACGAATATTTACCCTACAACAGAACCATCAACTTTAACACATGTCAATGCTGAAGAAAACAACAATGATTAAGCAGAATTTACCAATCCTTTTTGTACACCGGTACAAGAAGTTGATCAATCCTTTTTGTACACCGGAAATGAGAAATAGTGAGTCTTCCTCATCGCAATTTTATAATTCCAAATTATGCATACCTTATATCAACCACACATTCTGAATACCGGATGATAAAAGAATCACCGCTAGAACAAGTTTGTAGTAATATCCATCCAAGCCAGTGCAAACAAGACAACAACTTGCAACAGATCCTGAAATGTGTATAGTTCACTCACAAACGTGAGGACTTATGAACCAAAAACCATCAAGGAATCAATGGCAGATTCTGCATGGATAGAGCAATGCAGGGGAAAAAATAGCTTCACATTGATAGAACTCTACGGTCTGGGAACTCATTGACAAACCATTTTGCAAGAACATAATCAAGCTAAAGTGGTTATGGAAGAACAAAAAGGATGAAGACCAAACTATAATTCATAACAAGGCATGACTTGTACTAGGGTTATTATCAGAATAGGGTATTGATTTCGTGAATCATTCGCTTATTTCTCCTCTTGGAAGTTGTTTGATTTTCGTCGCATATGATTGCACACAAGTTTTTTCCAATCTACCATATGGACGTTAAAATGGCATTTCTTATGGTCTGACGAAGGAGGAAGGTTTTATGTTGTACAACCATATAGGTTTCATTGATCCTGATCATACCAGACAAAGTTTAACCGTCTAAGAAAGCTCTATTGGATTGAAACAAGCTCCAAGAGCATGGATATGATAAACTCTTTAAAATTTCTGATGTCAAAAGGTCGTTACAAAAGGAACCCATTGACCCTTGCTTCTATTCACCATAAGACACGGGGAGACATTCTACTTGTGCAAATTTATCGATGACATTATTTTTTTGGGTCTACAAACCCTAACTTTTTCTAACGATTTGAAAAATTAATGCAATGTAGATTTGAGATGGTTCCTTACTAAGGGAAATGAAATTCTTTTTAGGACATTCAATCAACCAATCCCCAAGAGTAGTCTTTATCACATCGGGCAGGCCAATTAAGCTTTAGAAATATTAAAAACATGGTAGGGAAAAATGTGATACATTGGTACACCATGACTACAAACCTCAAATTAAGAAGCAACAGAGTTGGAAACCGTAGAACCAAACTGACCACTTAGTAAAATCGGTCACTCAGTATTTGACATTTAGTAGTACCAGAACATAGGAACCCGCAAGTATGTTTATTGTGAAAGATATCAAGCAGACTGATTTGAAAACACCTCAAAGAGGTGAAAGGATCTTTCGATACCTGAGGGGTACCATTAACATGAGACTATGGTATCCGAAGGATTCTGGCTTTGAACTAACAGCTTTTTCAGATGCTGACCATGCCGGATGCATTGATACTCGCAAAAGCACGTCTAGAGGAATACAATTCCTAGGTGATAAATTAGTCAGCTGGATGTCAAAGAAGCAAGCTGTACTCCAAGTCATCTGCAAGAGCAGAGTTAAATGGCGTTATCCGCAAGTTGTGCTCAAGTAATGTGGATGAGGACACAACTTAAGGATTATGGCTTCAACTACAACAAAATACCGTTGTATTGTGACTCTCAGTCAGCCATAGCAATCTCATGGCAACCCCGTACCAACAGATCCTAACTCGATATCACTCATCAAGACAAAGGTAGAAATGGTATAATTGAATTGTAACTTTGTCAAACTGATACTAAATAGCCTAATATGTTTACAAAGCCTTACTCGAAGATAGGTTTCAGTATCTTGTCAGACGAATTGGTATGTGATGTTTGACTCCAGCAGAACTGGAGGTTCTGACAAATGAATCTGCTTGATATATTCTTCAAACATCGACTTGTAAATATTTTTGATAAAAGCAAAATACAAAAATATAAAACCTACAAAAACAAATACAAAAATATAAAATTTCAAAAAGAAAATACAAAATCAAAAAAATAAAAAAATTCCAAAAAGAATCTTCTCAACATGTCTCTTGAAATCGATAACATTTACGTACCTAGAAATGTTGATTAACATCGACACGGGCGTGTAAATGAATTTCGAGCAAGAGTTTCAAATGTTTTCAAAACATGTCATTTCTAATTTTCTTAATGACTTGTAATTGCTCTCAGATTGCAACTCGAACCCGAACGACAAAGGAGAGTGTACGCATAAGTGCACTTATCCTTAGCGATAGAAGAGAAGTCTTCTAACATGATGTTTTTCAAAATGTTGAACATAATTTTTCAAGAATTTCTCACTGGCGATTTATAATCTTTCAAAATTGTGTGTTTAACACTCCACCCCTTATAAAGTTTTACAAGACAATTCTTCTACATTTGATGTCATTTTCAAAATGAGTCAATGTTTGAGGGGGGGGGGGAGGGGTTTCGAAAAACAAAGTTTTAATGATTTTGGATACATCATAACATGACATTTTATGTATTCAAAACGTTATCAAAAATCTCTTAATAACAAATATGGAATAATAATGACTACTCAATAGATTGTATGTTATAAGATGATGAAGTGGTTGAGCATAATTTTTCAATAATTCTTCAATGACAATTCATAATCTTTCAAAATTGTGTGCTCAACAATGCTAACCCTCAATTTTATATTCATTTTACAACTTCGTATCATTTTTTTGGTGTCAAACATATGTAAAATTGAGGGGAGCAAATTAATGTTCCATATAATTCATGCTAAGTATAAAAGTTTTCTCCACAGAATTTTCATGACAAATTTTAATCACATGGTATTTCAAAAACTAAGTGAATTAGTATTTAAAATAAGGGGAGAAATGTAATTAAAATATGATCTTGAAAACAATAAGTGATCTAAACGACTCAAAATGTGCTTTTCGGAAAAGGTTTTATGGTTCGATCTTATACCCAACAACATCTTAATTTCATGACGATTCTGAAGTCATAAGGTGGTTAGGTTAGGTATTAGTCATATGATCCAACCAGAACCGGAGGGATCTACCCAAGGACAATCCATAGTTAGAAATAGCAGTCCTTAGGTATGATTGGAGAAGAATGTGTATAAGGGAAGAATGCCGACTAAGGTTGAGCTAACACTGGAACAATCACAACAAGGTGTTAGTAATGACGTCTTGGTAAGCATTGAAGGGGATGAAGAATTAAAAAGAAATGTATGGATAAAGGAGGAAAAGAAAGAAGCCCTCCCTATACCTTAGGCAGAAACCGGGTCAATACATAATCTATCAGTTTTTACAAAGATGAATTCTGATATTAAAGAATGACATCATGGACCCAGTGATGCAATGCACAACCCTCCCCAGCCATTCGAGTTTCTCTCAGAACAAAATTGTCTCATTTGTCACGAAGATACACACGACTTCTAATGACTTTCTTACTCCGAGTTAATTGATATTGAATAAGTGGCAGTCTGCTCCAGCCTCCGAGTACTAAAACCAAAACGCACTAATCGAGTATAGAGCAAAGAGATCAATAAAATAAATCTCATTAGGACACATTCCATTACAAACACTTGTTGAACATCATCAAGTTCACAAGCTGTTAACAAGAGTCCTACGCATTATCCTTGTGATTTTGCCAGAACATCCGAGTGATACTTAAGTATTCACAATGAAGATGGAAATCCTACTTGAGCCAACATCAAAAAATCTCTTGGTAGGTGACTTGCGAAATTCTATACGAATCAAGCTTGTGTCAAAACTTGTGTCAACTGAAGAAATGATGGTGCGATTCTATGTGAATCAAACTTGTTCCATAAATGAATTACGAGTTAATAAAAAAAGATAATAACTATCTGATTCACCTTTATTGGGGGGAAGGGGGGGTTGGGGTCACACTTACCGTGTTGTCTGCTTTGAGACATTCTGGTAAAGAGAACTAGCAAGCAAGGTAAATCTAATAACATCTGTGTAGAAGATCCTACGCTTTCAAGGAGATACATTGAATCTTCCTGATCACAGGACTAGTATATATTACTGTAAAATGATCCTACAGACCGAAGGTTAATCTAACTAAATCCGGACGAATGACAACAAGCCATATTCGTCCACACTCTTTATTGTGCTAACTATTTATATTAGGATTCATGCTAAAGAAGGAGTATGGAGATGCCTCATTCCAGCTGAATCGAAGATTTCATTGACACATGCATCATCTCAAACTACAAGACATACTATAAGCATCAAGATTCAAGAATCAAGAAAGCTCAAGTATTAAAGACAAAGACTTCCGCAAACTCTGATAAACAAGATCTTCCTTTAAGATATCAAGTCTATCAAGGGAGATTATTAGAGAGCTTTCAAGAAGATGCAAAGTATGATCATGTTGGTCATGACACAAGATCGCAAGGTGGCAAAGACGATTAAGACTGAAGGAAAAAAGATTTAAAGATCTCGGACAAAAAGACGAAGTCAAAAGACAATGACAAAGGCTCAAAATCAAAGATCACAAAGCAGAAGTGAACAAGCCTACTACAAGATTAAAGATCCAAGACAAAACAAGAAGCTTAACGACAAAAGCAATCTCATGGATCTCATGAAGGAGTGTCACAATGAACTCACTTTGGGGGAGATTGTTAGCCTCAAAAATATTGAGTCGAACGAGAAGTTCGTTCATTAGGAATATTTGGTCTTGGTCATTTATATATTAATGTTGTAATAGGCTAGAACGGGAATCGGGCTCATTTAATGTAATCTAACCGGTCACGTGTTATGGGCTAAAGCCTATAGTAATTCCAAATAGTTTAAAATCCCCCCTTTTTCAAGCCCCCCCCCCGACCCAAAGAAATCCCATAGGCATGAAAGCCTCATGGTGCAAGTATAAATACCCCTCTCCAAGTGTGGAGAGGGTGTTGGTTCCATTTGTATTTTTGTGCAAGTAAATCAATCATCTCTTATATTCTCTTTACCTTTCACTCTCTCTAGATTTCTCTCTCTAAAATTCATATTTTCTTTTCTCATATCTAATTTTTCTTATTCAAGTATGTGAGAGTGAAGGGTGATTATTGTTTTCCAACATTCCTCATTACCTTGACATTAGTGACTCGAGAATATGCATTTGTATAATATGACAATTACCACTTGATTGTATGCCTCTGCATATGCATAGAGATGAGTTACGTTGTTCTCTCCAATATGAGATACCCTATAACGCATATCTATCATAAGAAACTTTAACAGGACTCCATATGTTTGGAACCATGTCTTCAATGTCTGGAAGATCATACTTAGCGGCATTTGACTTGGTAGTAGACATCTTGCATGTCATAGTCGAAACTCCTCCTTGTAGATACTTGAGATCATTGTTGATGAAGAATTCGAATGGTACTCTTTGACGATTTTCCATACTGATCAAAGGAAGGTTTTGGAAAGATTCAAAAATGGGGGGGGGGGATAGTTCCACCGCCCTTTAGATTTTTCCCAATCAAGCTTTTCTGAAGAGCTTATAGCATTTCTCAGAAGCATATTCCTAATCAGCATAATGAAGAGCGTGTGCCTTTGAGTAATCTTATTGCAGTCCTATGCAGGAAAGTCATGCGTTAATTCTCAATTTTTAGCCCATTCAAGATGTATCCAGAGAATTCTATTGGAATGCTCATCAATTCATCAAAGTCCTTTAATGATTTATCAGTAGAAGTGGAAGCTACTAGAGTCATCAACCAATTTTGGGTTGGTCCTTCCTGAGTAGTCTTGCCAATATTCCAGTTAGGGTTAGTGGGTTCTTGAGGTGGTGTAGATTTCTTGAACCAGTCACTTCTAGAGGCAGTCTCTTTCCTTGGTTCATCTTTATTATCACCCATGTTCCCTTCTTGATCATGTGGCATGTCTGAGGCTGCAACCTCAAACACTGGTTCCTCTGATTGTACAGACTTTCTAGAAAACTCGAGTAGTGAGACTTGTTGCTTTGAGAAGAGCCAGACGTTGAATCTTTATTTTTTCGTCTCAGTGTTTGGTGTTCTGCATCTTGCTAGCTTTCTCTTCCTCAACCATTCAGTCTTGATCCTGCGGAAGGTTCTTCATCTTTATCCATGTCTTATTTGGCCACTCATCAATGAATACACATCATAATGAGAAGAAGACAAATTTGTTTGAGAGCGTAAAGGAGTTTTCAAACTCAACATAGCAATCTCGGTTGTTCGGGAGCGTCAGATATTACTTACATTTTCTCCATCTTGTCGAGAGAACTTATTTTTAACTCAAATTCAGAGTGGAATAATCAGCCTCATAAGTTAGATTGTGGTTGATAAGACCCTATTGCTAAGAGTAACTTCACACGGAATCTATAATTAACTTTTTGATCACGGTGGATGCGAAGTTAAACACTTCCTTCGGTAGAATAATATGGCACTGCTCTTTTACTTGCTCTTTGATTCTTGCCGTGAGAGACTCTGAAAAGAAGTTCATGAATTCTTCTCTGTTTTCTCCCAACTTTGGTGAAATCCTTCACTTCCCTCTGGTTTCTTTAAGTAGGCGACCATGTTGTGTGTGTCACAGAATTCCAAATTCACCGTTGTTGATTGAGAAAAGTTCGATTAGGGTTCTGGGTTATGTTCGATTATGAGAGTATATATGTTTGGCAAAGTCAATTAAGATTATATAGATAGCACTTAAGGTTTTGATTGGACCGACTGAATAAAATCGGTTTTTTATCTTGAAGAAATCTTATGATTTAAAGAAAGATTATGAATTATCCAAATTAAGGAAACCTATAAGCGAAGTAATTGGAGAAATTATCTCAACGGTTATATTTAATTAAGAAAAAATCTGTTATTCCCCAAACAGCACTAACGGTAGCCTAGCAGTACTAAGTTTAGCCTAACAGTACTAATATTAAGCCTAGCAGTACTAATATTAAGCCTAGCCGTATTAACTTTACCCAGCAGTATTAACCTAAATTTTCTTTCAAAACAATATTGCACTCATACTTTTGAAGGGATTAAGTGTAAAGGAAGACACTTAATCATTTTGGTTGCATTTAACCTCTGGTTGTGTGAGAACCAATGATTTCAGTATAAATATTGCCTGTGTTCAAATAGACTCATTAAAAGAGCCTTCTTGACAGGGTTTCCAGCTCAGTGGCAGGTGTTACCTCTAACACAAATGTATTAGATTCACGTTTGCTCGTTGTTCTCTAAACCAGATGTCCGTAGACTAACACACTATGCAAATGATAGAATGGTAAAGAGTGAGTTAGATCAGTTACTATCTGACTAACTAAAAGCCATCAATTCATGTTCAGTATAGCCTATGCCCAGATGCTTCATTAGGCTCACTGGCAGACATAGGTTGATTTCAAGAATCAGATTTTAAGTACATCCTAACTTAGGTGTAAACTTAGCATTAACCATTGGCATGTTATCCCTAAATCCTCTCTATCATTAATCAACAGATTTTTCTCTAACAAACTCCACAATTGGTATAACCAAATCCAACCATACTGCTTTGCTTATCCTACAAGTGTTAGTCCAAAACCAAGAAAACACAATCCAAAGCATTTTCTTCTTAACAGTATTAATTATTACTAACAGTTTTAACTAGCAGTCTTAAGTATAACTAACAGTACTAGTTATACTTAGCAGTACTAATTGATACAACTAACAGTACTAATCCTTTACAAAACATTACAAAGACACAAAGAGATTAAAACTTTAAGGATTTAGCATTCCAATACTTGCAACCAAGTACTGAAACCTTCCAACATCAAGGGCTTTTGTAAGTAAGTCTGCAAAATTGTTATCTGTGTGTATTTTAACCACTTGAATTAACTTTTTATCATTGCAGTCTCTTATAAAATGATGTCTAATCTCTATGTGTTTTGTTTTAGAGTGTAAAACAGGATTCTTAATAATACATATAGTACTGTTATTGTCAATATTAATCATGGTGTGCATAAAATTATACCCATAATCCAGCATTTGATTCTGAATCCAGAGTA
The DNA here is from genome assembly GCA_026074375.1 of Tanacetum coccineum. Classification (NCBI taxonomy): domain Eukaryota; kingdom Viridiplantae; phylum Streptophyta; class Magnoliopsida; order Asterales; family Asteraceae; genus Tanacetum; species Tanacetum coccineum. The sequence goes on along the minus strand of BQNB010002421.1, from coordinate 82,052 downwards.
CTTGTCCACAGCAACTAGCAGCAGCCACATATTCAGCTTCAGTAGAGGAAGTGGCAACCACAGTTTGCTTCTTGCACTGCCATGATATTAATCTGCACCCTAGGAACTGACAACCTCCTGTTGTAGACTTCCTATCCAAGCTTGCTCCAGCATAGTCACTATCAGAATATGCCACCAAGTCAAAGGAAGAATCTCTAGGATACCAAAGGCCCAATTTAGGTTGGCCTTTTAGGTACCTAAAAATCCTTTTCACAGCATGTAAGTGTGAAACCTTAGGTGTGACTTGATCTGGCACATTCACAAAATGCATAGATAATGTGGTTAGATGTTGTAAGATACATTAATGAACCAATCATGGATCTATAGTGATGCACATCTACATCAGCACCATCTGCATCCTTGACCAAAGTCTTTTCTGTATCCACTATAGTGCTAACATACTTCACATCTGAGAAATTAAACTTTCTCAAAACCTCAGTAACATATTTATCCTAGCTGATAAATATTCCATCTTCTTTCTGCTTCACTTGCAACCCTAAGAAGAAAGTAAGTTCTCCCATAGAACTCATCTGAAACTTATTTTTCAACAGCCTCTCAAATTCAATACACAACTCCTTGGTAGAACCGAAGATAATGTCATCAACATAGACCTGTACAAGCAAAATATCTCCTTACAAGAATGAATATCATCACAACACATGGTGTCTATATAGAGAATACTAAAATGAATACTAAAGTAAAGCAAAGACACAAAGTGTCATAACAATACCCAAAACCTAATGGTGTCTTTATTAATAAGAAAGAGGTCTCGTCAATAAATGACATGCAAAACATAATCCAAACAATTCATGCAAACGCAACTATTTAAAATAGAAAGCATAAATAAACTCCAAGCATCCTACGGTCTCTTCTAGCCACTACGCTCTATCTTAGCACCATTAAGCTCACCTGAAAATGATGCTTAAAAGGTCAACATAAAGTTGAGCGAGAATCATAGGTTTAAGACACATAACAAAATCTTACAAAACATTACTGTGATAAATAAAACATAACATAGCAGGACATACAACGTACTATCATACAAGCTAACATGCAATCACATCAATCTTCATTGAGACGTTCACGCTCAATCCTTACACAAAACATAACAACAATGAGATGATCATGCTCACTTAAACAACTCACAGTAATAAGATGATCACACTTACTACCAATCAAATCCATAAATGCCATGAGACGATCACGCTCACGCACAACAATTCATACTATAAAAGCAAGTAGCACATAACATACAATAGTTACGTATAGCCCATGCATAATTTAAACCACATTATCATAGTAACTAAAACATTTCAAAACCTCTTTGCATCTTTTTCACCTCAAGAAAACATAAGAAAAATGGGCTATGAAACTCACCTGATGCTTAGCTTCCCAAAAGATGCCAACAAAATCTTCACAAACACTTCACGGACAATCTAAATAATTAAGCACACAATAAGCTACCATCAATTATGCATTCAACCCAATATGATGTAACCTCAACTATGATGGATACCTAAGCTATCTACCATAGCTCTATACTTGATTTAAACCCTTTTCCAACTCCTACATATGCTATTTACACTTCAATGCTACACTTTATATTTTCTGGTTTTGAGCAGAAATTTATACTCACTTACACGTCCTAAACGCACTACTTAAACCCTTCCACAATTCAAACCAAAATTCACCCTATTACATATATGTCTTATGAACCTCTCATAGCTCTCCCAAAGCCATTACCCTTTTACAAATACCCTTTAGAAATTCATTAATCCAAAGTGTCCAAAATTTATCCAGAATCGGACCTTCTAAAAGTATGGCACTAGCTGACCACTTTAGACCTCCTTTAATGCTTAGTAAAACTTCAAGGGTCACACACAATATATAAACTAACTTTCACGTGATTTTCAGCCTCTAACTAGATGTCTAAGTATTTTTAGAAAAATCAAAACCAAAACTGATATTCGTCACTGTTTTACACACTAATTTTGTAACTCCCTTTTGACCCACTTCCCGACCATAAAAACTTACGAGGCCAACGTTTCTGGAAAGTAGACTCTCTGAGGTTATCTCCAGTATGTTGTAAACTATTTATTTGATAATTTATGATTGAGTTATGCTCGTTACAAAACTGCCTAACTTTCTGCAGTGAATTAAACGACTATATCTAATGATCAAGCCCTAACCGACTAACCCAATCGTGTAAACAATCAAATGAATGATCATACGTGATCTATACATCATAAAATTTCAGAAACATAAAACCCTAATTCAAACCCTAGCCGAAAATTACATGTTTAAAACCCTAATCCATCAAGCTTAGATTACATGAATTAAAACAAAACTAGAATTAAACAAGAACATACCTTAAAAGAAAACCCTAAAATTTTTCTTCTTTTTTTTTCTCCTTTGATCGGCCGGTCATACACATATGGGGGTTTAGGGATTTTTATTTTTGTATTTATAGGCTACCTAGAAGTGTTTTAGATCAACTCTAACTAGGTATTAGATTACAATTAGGATTCAATTACCCTTTTTTTCTTCCTTCTTATTTTTGGCCAAATATATATATATATATACATATATATATTTTTTTTATTAATTATATATTTACTAATATAACCTTAAGTTTTTATAAAAGTCTTTACTTATTTGACTATACATTTTTGCATAAACGCAATTTACTAAACTTCTAAAAATAAATACTAACTTTTCATTTCCAACATAACTTTCCAAAATTAGAAATTTTACATTTCTCTTAACTAACTTCTAAAATCTAAACTCACCTTAAATTACTAACACAAAAATACGTATACGTAATAATACTTACACACTTAACACGAAAACGCTCAAATCTCAATAAGCATTTCCTTGTCACTCAAAAGTGTACGAAATGAACTCAACAAATTTCACCATCAATCCAATCTTATTGAAATGATCACACTCAATAGATTGATTACCAATAACTCGCATAATCTACGTAAACTCATATAAACACACATAACACATAAAATCACATAAACCATACATTGCAACAGGCACATAAGTCAACTTAACGGTTTGACTAACCTGCTCAAGTCATGGTTGTCACAGCATGTAACTTTGACATGGAAAGTTGTTCCAACTTACGGGAAAGCCATGAGGTTGGTTTTGTCGACCAACATGTCTTTTTGGTTGCGGTGTTTTAGGACGAGAATAATTATTATTGACTCTTCTAGGAGGTGGAGTTTTTGATCTAAAATTGGGTTTAGAAAATCCAACTCCGGGTTTTGACAGTGGCTTATAAAATTGTTTAACTTCATTGTTACTAGCAACGAGAACTTTGACATTTTTTACAATTATGTGTTTTGGTCTAGGACCCAAAATGGATTTTTGAAAAGACACAGTTTTCTCAGATCCATGCGTTGCTGGTGGTGGTCCCATATTTATTTTGGGAGCCGCCCAGTTATTTAGGGGGCCAACCATATTTATGGGACCTCCATCAGAATACGCCTTTTTCTGAGCTTTCACAAATTTTATTTCCTTAGTTCCACTAGATGATGCTTCAAATGAATTAAACCCTAAACCTAATTTATCACCAGAGGGTTTTTGATTACTTAACATTTCATTTAAGCAATGTGTACTCTTTTCAAATTTGTTTAATCTAGTAGATTCATCTTTGAGTTTTTCATTCTCAATTTTAAGTACATGACACTTTGAACAATCGAGATCAACTCCCTTGTTTTTCTCGAGTGTGGACAATTTATCTTTTAATTCTCTAAGCTTATTTTCTAGACCATTTCTAGTAGCTTTTAACTTTTTGTTTTTAGTGATTATCTTTAGACTCATTTTGCATAACTTATCATATTCGTTGTCTAAAAATATCATCAATTGATGAGCTTTCATCACTAAAGTAAGATGATTTGGAACATACCTCACTTGATGCGTGAGCTACAAGACACGTTTCATCTTTGAACTTTTCATCATCTTCTTCACCGCTATCGCTCCAAGAGCCTCCGACAAAAGCTCTTTGGTTCTTATCTTTCAGTAGTTTTGGATATTCGCCAATAAGATGATTTGGGTCGCTACATCTAAAGCATTTTCTATCACCTTTACCGTTCTTGTCATCACGACTTCTTTGGAACGTCTTTTTGTCGTTCTGAGGTTGTCTCACGAATCTACCTCTTCTTTTAAAGAACTTCTTGAAGTCTCTTACCGCCATGGCGTACTCTTCGTCTTTACTACCGGAAGTCAAACATTCTTCATCACTAGATTCTTTCTTAGCCTTTAAAGCAATAGATTTTATTTCAACTTTTGCTTTGACTATTTCAGAATCTTTCTTGATGATCATTTCATAAACTTTGAGGTTCCCGATTAATTCATCAAGAGATAGTGACGTTAAGTCTTTCGACTCTTCAATGGTCATGACCTTTGCTCTCCATTTAGGAAGTAGAGCTCTAAGAAACTTCCTTACGTAGTTCTTACTAGAATAACCTTCATCAAGATCTTTAAGACTAGTAATAATAGTATTAAATCTAGCAAAAGCACTATCTATAGATTCGTCTTTAGAAATGACGAATTGTTCATATTGTTGAACCAAAAGGTCGATCTTATTATCTTTGACTTAGCTATTACCTTGATGGGTGATTAACAAAGTTTTCCAAATTTCTTTTGCCGTGTTACACATGAAAATTCTTTCATATTCTTTTCTTGGCAAAGTATTGTAAATAACCATTTTTGCTTCATTATTTTTCGCAAGTCTCTTTTTGAGATCATCGGTTTGTTTTTCAAAAGGGATAACCTCATCTAATTTGCTTTTCGGATTTTGTGCAATAGGTTGAAAATCACCAATGGTAATAATATGCCAAAGATCTAGATCTTTTGATTTAACATATGTCTCGAATCTATTTTTCCAATAAATAAAACACTCACTTTCAAAAAGTGGTGGTCTTTGCATAGATTGCCCTTCTAGATATTTGTCGGAATCCATAGATCGATCCAAGCTTTAAAATTCAATATATTTTAAAAATCTTGAGTGACCTTGCTCCTGATACCAATTGTGGAAACAAGAGGGGGCGAGGGGGTTGAATAGTTTACACATTTGTTTTACGGTTTAAAAGTTCACTTTCAAAAATGTATAGATCCGAGTTATATGTTCAATCAAATCACAATATGAACAAGCAATAACTATCTAAACTAAGAATTGATCACTGTTGCTCTCCTCGATACTCTGCAATTGTGGAACTAGTAGGGGGGGGGGATTGTTGAATAGTTTACACTATGTTTGGTTTACATTTTAAAGTGTTTACTTTCAATATGTATCTGAGATCCGAGCTTATATGTCTCAATCAAATCACATAATTAATCTTAAGCACATTACATCTAAACGCTAAAATAATAACAACAACTAATAAGTAAATATGATAAGCAAGTAGATCAGTGCAAGTCCCAGTACCACAGACACTAAGATTACTGGCACACTGTGCTTCGCCCTCTATCCACTCCCCAAGTATCGACTCGAGATTTCACTATGTCAGTACAAGCTCTTTTAGGTCAGACGTAAAGGGCGTGTAACGTCCGGTTTGTGACTCTGTCGCTTTAAATTATTTCGCGCTCGGACACTATACGCTAGCGAATGTCGAGTCCTAAGTCTTAGCTGAGAAACCGAATCTACGAGTTTCATACCAAGATATTCACACTCACATTGATCTATAACACTACTCGGATCGCTAGACACTTAGATATCTTGAATCACACACTATGTACACCAATAGATAAATACCAATAGTGGTTTGGTACTTATGAAGTATAGAGGAAGGTTATCATCTAATTAACACTTCGTTTTTCTGTCGAATACGTGTGTTTTCTTTGCACTTGATGAGAGGAAAGAGATGAGAAGATGAGATTTAGATCACTTGTAACAGATCTAAGTATTTTTAGTGATCTAAGAGTTTTAGTGCATGAGTAAGAAGTTTAGAGAGAGAAAGATAGAGACTGAAAAATTTGCATGCGAGAGGAGGAATACTTTTTTCTGTTGGAATGGAGAGTTATTGATTGACAGGGTAAATCCAAACGGGTCATCTGGCGGCGGTCCTGGCGGTCCCTGTTATATAGGGGTGCAGTAGACTACGACATCACTTTTTTGTCTTTTTGTGGTGAATGTTGTATCTATTATAGAACCTTCCATTTGGGGGGGGGGGGGGAATTTTAAATTTCAAATTTTAAGTTTTTAATAAAACATTTCTTTTAATTAGAAAATATTTTGTAAACGTATTTTTTGAGAAAATACTTTTGTAGAATTAAAAGTGAGGATTAAGAGAAAAATATTTTCTTGATCACTAATCATGCTTAATTATTTTGTTTGTCCATACCTTAAGTGATTACTAATCTTAGAAATGAAATTTTACATTTAATAATTTGTAAACGTTTTTACATTTTGTTATTATCAAAATGTTGAGAGGTCAAAAAATATAAATAACGTTTTTAGACATTATTTGTATTAAGACAAACCACACCTTCACATTGTTTGCATATAGACACACACATAGGCAATCAAATTTCTCCTTTTCTTGTCGTTGAGTCTTTCAATTTCTTTTATAGGTGAAATCATGTCTCAATTGCTTCAAGCTGAACTTCAACAAAAACTAAGTTACATACCAAAAATCTCAAATGAAAACTCTACACCAAGAGATGAACCCTTAGAAATCTAGAATCTCATGGAATCCTTGAAGGCCGTGTCATTCTTCCATATTACTCTAAACAAGATTATATAAAAACCATGTTTAACGACATAAGTTTTTATCATGTGTACAACCTTGATGAACCTATTTGTCCTAGATTCATTTTAGAATTCTACTCTCTTGTCAACCTCGTTTAAAATGATGATCATACCTTATTCATTCAGTTTTGGTTTCAAGATATTGAACTCTCTTTTAAACTTTGAATGTTTGCCAATCTCCTTGGCATTCCTTATTATGGGCAATGTGCCTACTCTAAAGATTGTTCGCTCATATCCCTTAGGAATAATCGAGAAACTCAAGGACCATATCACATTAGGGTTCCCACACTAAGAGAAATCAATGACTGTCTCAAAAACACCCATACAAATATCAAATATCAAATAACAGATAAAATTCATAAACATGAACTTCGTCCACAACTGAGAAATTTTGAAGAAATCATTCGACAAATGTGTTAAGTCTGGGAGAAAACCCAAATTATCTCTCAGATTCCACCTCTCATTTACTCTATTGTATTCAATCTCGAAAACCTTACAACCTTTCCTATTTCATTGCCAAACGTACCTCTCATGTTAGAAATCAACCAAATACTCCCTTTCCATATGGCATGTTTCTGACACGTATCTTTCAATATCTCACTGATGCTCATCCACCACTTCATAACCCCAAATACCAGCTCGTTCCTCACGTGATGGCTGCTATAGGTGACTATGATGATCACTTCTACAGTGACTCTGAGATCTCAAGCAATGATGAAAATGGCGAATAAAATGAACTCAAATTTATTTGCTTCTTCCATGTCTAAATCTTATTATTTGCTTGTATTTATTGTATTTTAACTCTTAGGAATGTTGGACTATACATGTTGAACATCTTATTTTATGCCACGTTAAGTTTAGATGATTGCATGCTATGTGGTTAAGATTTTGGCTATCTATTTCATGTTCTGGCCATTTTTGGGCCTTTTACGGATTGACGGATCCACCTAAACCTGGATCCATCTTTGGTTTAGGTAGATCCGTCCAAGTACTAGGCGCCAAAATTTGAATTTTATGATTTTTTTAACCTTTTCTACTTTATCTTATATCCATGCTATATGATCCTGAATGTGATTTTAAATCTTAGGATAAAACATAACTTCCATATAATCCAAGAACCTTCATGCAAAACACTTCACCATTTCCACATTATAATCATCATCTTCAACCTCATTTCACTTCACATTTCTTCCAAAATTCACATACAAATATCACTAGTTCATCACCATGACTAGTTCATCTAAGACAAACTCACCCAACTATAAGAAAAAAACTGCAAGAATCCGTGTCAAGTCTCCTACTTATGTAAACCTTGAATCCTAAATTGAGGAACACCACAATGAAAGAACACCATATCCACCTTCAAGAAAGAAATCTCTTTTACCACCTCATGCTACATCAAAATCAACTTCAAGTAGAAGCACTTGTCAAACCACTTCATCATCTCCTAGTGAATAACCAACACCAACTCATGTGGTTCCACCACCTAAACTAAGATTTGTCATACCAATGAAGCTTGAACCTCAAGATCTTCCATCACAGGAAACACCGCCTCATAACCTGCATGTCTCAACCATGGATAATTGGCCATCGGGTCCCTCAAATCCATCACCACCACCTCGTCTTTCACATCTACCACCCAGATTTGAACATCCACCACCACCTCAACCGTTGTTTGTCAACATCAACAACAATGCACCTCAACTAGAAAACCTCTCAAACTTGACACCAAATTTAGGAAACCAACACCTACCAAATCCTGCTATCAACATCTTGGATTTTATACATCCAAATGATTTGCCTTATCTTGACAACACATTTTGCCAATGTTGTAGCACAACTAGAAATGAAATCCACATGTTACGAGAACGTGCTAAATACATGTTTTCCTATATCCGACACCACCTTCGATCTTCATCCAACCCACCACACTTCCCACATTAAACACTTTGTTGTTTCGCCACCACCTCGGATTATATGCGAAAAAACTTTTGTCCCAAGATTTGAAATTTTAGTTTATTTTTATTCTTATTTTCTAGCTTACGTTTAATTTTCTAGTTGTTGTTATTTCTAGTTTATTATTGTGCTCAATTTTATGTTTTTTCCCTTATAATGGATTTAACATTATTATTTATTGTGTCGTGATGATGGTGCTTGTTATGCTTATATATGTGCGTGTGATTGTTGTCATATATATTTACTTGTCTACTAACTTTGTTTTGTAGCACACCTCTATAGCTCGATTACTTGGTGCCCCAAACGGGGGAGGGGGGGATACGCCCAGGAGGAGCACTTGCAAAACGTATAATTTTATACTTTGCAATCATCATGCCTTTTATTGCATTTTTCAAATACGTCTTGCAACCGCGCCTCCATAACACTTTTTGCTTCAACAAAAAGGGGGAGAAGATATGTAAATCAAATACAAAAAACTTATTTTTGTTCACTTTTAATTAATATGAGTTTATATTTTGTCATCGTCAAAAGGGGAAGATTGTTAATACAAATATTCGTGTAAAACGATATTTATATTTAATGATCCTTAGGTTTTGATTATAACAAATATAATGTCATACTACGTAAAAATTTACGTAAACAAGTTATTTAGTCGTAATTTTATTTGCCGAGGCCAAATCACTTAAGGTATGAACATGATATTATAAAGCGTAGTTAATGATCATAGAAAAATATTTTGCCTTGCATACAAATTTAATCATTTGCATAAACTACTACTCATCAAATGATTTGAAGAAAACACATGATTAATTATAAACTAGTTATATTATCAATAACACAAAATAAGATTAACCATAAATGAAAATAATTTTTCCATATCTTTTCAAATCTATAAAATCTTTCCACTTTCATTTTAAGAAATATTTTTTAGAAGAATTTATTAAATCTGATTATTAAGTATAATTATAATATTTTGTAAAGATTTGTGGTTAACAACTAAAAGCAAAATAACAGCTAGCTACTACCCACAGATCCACCAAAAAGGAAAACGGATCTAAGGTACGGTGAATCCGTAGATCCGTGCAACTGGCATATTAGGGCAGCATTTGAATTTCAAATTTGCCTATAAATAGGAACCAAACGTTTTCATTTGCTTCACCCTTTTCCAACTTTTCTCTTGCATATTTATTTTCTCTCATACGTTCTTTGATCATTATATTTGTTATATAATCCATTACAAGTGATCCAATCATTCCACTCTTTAGTGAAGAATACAAAGAAGACATCAAGCTGCAAGTGTTGTTAGTTTAGTAGAGTCATTACACTTTTGATATTTATCCATCTTCATCCAATTGTCTTGTGTTATCAAATGTGTATTATAAGTTAGTATTTTAGGCCTTAAAATACGTAGTGTGTTAGATTGGTTCTATCTCGAAGTAGAACTCGGTATTTAGCTTAGTACCAAAAAAAGTGTAAGCGACGTGTACGGTTTTCTCTGCCTAAAGGGAGCTTGTTGACATAGTGTAGAAAACTCTCGAGTTTGGTACTCGGAGAATGGACTAGGGCGAAGAGAAACTTTGTAGCCGAACCACTATAAATCATTGTGTCTTTGGTTTGATCTTTATTATCTTTACTTATTTACATTTCACATTTACTTATTTATTTATTGCACCGCTATTGAATTCACATAATAGACAATTTAAGTTTTAATTTTTAAAACGGTAAAACTATTCAACCCCCTTCTAGTTTTCACAGTGTACATAAGTGCTTTTTTGCTATGAAAGATCATAGGATCACTGATTAGAAGGTAATATGTTTTTTTATCATTTTAATGAATTGTTTGTTTTAATTCATGTTTTAACTATATTATATTATGGTTCAAAAAAATGTGTGAACCCAGTCATATTTGATCTTGATTTCGTCCCTGGTCGGCTGGTCCCAACACTATTGATGTCATCATATCGAGCTAGCTTGTTGTATTATTGTTCTTCAACTTATGATGAAGAAAATTTAATTGAATGTAAGAAACATAAATAGGTTTTCCTAACATACTAGATCTTGTAGCAAAATGGGTAGAAGAAAAGTGAGACTAACCAAAACGACTTTCCGGGCATTAGTGAGTCACTTGCATCCAAAGGCAAAGTTGAAATTCAATTTTTGTTTGGTTTTTGTAAGTGAGAAAAGTTAAAATTCAATTTAGTAATCATGTAGTAAAGGATAAATTTTTTTAGAATGACAGTTTTATTCTCTAAATAATTAATTTATACAGTAATTTCTATAAAATTTGTTATAATAACGTGTTGTTGTTATTATTGTAAACTCGATATAAGTTCTCTATTTATTTTTGGAAGTTGACTTTTAACATTTTTAGTCATGGGCTTTTAACTTAGAATAACCCGAAAAGTAAACATGGACACTAAGGGGGTGTTTGTTTCGGCTTATGAAATATAAGCCGTGCACTTTTAACTTAGAATAACCCGAAAAGTAAACATGGTGATGGTCCCAATGAATAGATCTTTAACTTCTTAGCTTGTAAGGTTTAGTACCCTTGGATAAATCCAAAAATACTAAGGATGAAACTTTGATTTGAATGATATAAGCTATGCGGAATCTAGCTTATACCACTAAGAAGTATATTCAATCAAACAGTGAATTATGATTGACAACAAGCTTCAATATATTAATACGATCACTCTAACTTAGTGATAGGGTTTACAATCTTAAAGCTATATCTCTACACACACACACACTTTTTCTTGATGGATGTCAATAAACTATGTCTATGATCTCTTTATATAGAGAGAGACCATAAGACTTACAAATAATATAATTAATTTGACATTAGTTATAAGGAAACTGTACAAGGAAACTAAATCTTCTCTTTAAAGCATATCGTTACTCCATCAATAATGTTGATCTTGTTTCCTTCTTTAGCATATCTTGTTTCCTTTGTAGCATATAGAATATATTGTTTCCTTTTGTATCTTCAATCAACATTAACTGTATTCACTAGAAGCATTAGCTTTAGTCTTCTATTTGACTAATCAACATTTGTACTCACTAGCAGCATTAACTTCAGATGTAATCTTCTCAATTAGCATTAACTTTCTATGTAATCTTCACAATCAACATTAACTCCAGTCTTTTAGCAGTATTAAGTTAGTACTGGCAGTACTAACTTTGCTCTAGTAGTACTAAGTTTACACTAGCAGTACTAACTGATTAGAAAATAGGTCTAGGATTTTATAATAGTAAAGCGTCAATAAGCGAAACTAAAAACATGAGTTTCGTTGGATCGTTCGCTAAAAAGGCGACAGACGGATCCACAATAAAGGTGCACGAATCCACCTTACCTGGATCCGTGAGTCGCACCTATGGCAAAAAAGGGACATAATACGTTTTTAGTCCACCTATGTCTTCTAGATCAGATTTTGTTATTACTAGGAAGAAACTAATACATAATAGCATTGATGAGTTAAAGAAACCGTCTTTAAAACCATCACTTAAAAGCGGTATAGGTTATGTCAAAACCGAGTCAAGATCGAAAACACCTCCACCTAGAAGGAACATCCCTTCTCAACCAAGATACAACATACCTCAATATAGGAGAAACTCTAGACAACCAATTCATCAAAACTTCTACCCTATGAATTGGAACAACCAACAAAATCAAGGCTTCATACATATGGGAAATTGTATCCCATTTCAATATCCCAATCAATTACAACAAACGCAAAGGATGTACAAGACTAACATTTTTGGACCCATGAGATATTGGGGACCAAACGCTTAAGTTTGTATTTGTTTAAATTGGTATGCTTGAGAACATTCTTAGAACCGGATGAGTGGATCAAAGATAGTGGTTGCTCCAAACATATGACTGGTAACAAGAGTTTATTCTCTACCTATAAAGCATACGACGGAGGTAATGTTGTTTGTGGAAGTAACCTAACAGGAAAGATCATAGGCAAATGTACAATCTCTAATGACTCTCTTATTATATCTAATGTAGAACACGTAGATAACTTAGCTTTTAACTTACTTAGTGTCAGTCAAATTTATGACAATAAGTGTCAAGTCTTATTCATGGAAGAAGGTAGTGAAATAATTGAAGATGGTAAAACCATAGGAAACGGGATTAGGAAAAAAGGTTTATACGTAATGAAATTAGGAAATAAGTTCCACGACAAATTATGTCTCGCCACGGTAGTGGATAATTCTACCTTATGGCATAGAAGACTCGGTCATGCAAATATATGTTTAATTCAATCGTTGTCATCTAAAGAATTAGTTAGAAACTTACGTAAGCTAAAATATGATAAACATTTTTGTGATACTTGTAAAACTGAGAAGCAAGCTCATGCAAGTCATAAAGCTAAAAATATGGTTTCCACTAAAATATGTTTAGAATTATTACATATGTACTTATTTGGTTCATCGGCAATTAAAAGCTATGGAGGTAATCTATACACCTTAGTTGTAGTAGATGATTATTCTAGGTATACATGGACTAGATTTCTAAAGACTAAAAATGAAGCTTTTGAGAAATTTAAAATATTAAGTAGGAAAATTCAAAACCAACTAGGTAGTTCTATAATAGCTATTAGAATGGACCATGGTCAGGAATTTGATAATGAAGTACAATTCGGAGCTTATTGTGATGCACAAGGCATTACTCATAATTTCTCGGCTCCACGTACTCCACAATCAAATAGGGTAGTAGAAAGAAAGAATAGAACCTTACAAGAGATGTCTAGGACTATGCTTAATGAACAATCCATTCCACAAAAGTTTTGGTGTAATGTCGTTGATACGTCAACTTATATACTAAATAGAATATTAATTCGACCAATACTAGGAAAAACCCCTTATGAAATATTTAGAGGTAGGAAACCTTCTTTAGAATATTTTAAAGTATTTGGAAGCAAGTGCTTCATTTTGAATACTAAATACTATCTAACCAAGTTTGACCCAAAAGTCATACAATCACTCAACGTGAGATTCGATGAAAGCCCTCCTCCTACCAAATTATCACCATTGGTTGATGATGATGTTGGTGAAGAAGAAGCCATTAGAAAGAATACCAAATAGTAAATACTAATACCGAAGAAGATGAGTCGATAGAAGTTGATGAAATCATTAACATTAAAGAGTTCAAAAATCATCCACGTAATCAATTCAATAAAAAATCTAAACAAAGAACTTTAAGATCTAAGCCCAAAATCATAGTAATCTTCTTTTGTTTATATCTACAATAGAGACCCAGAAATGGCCAAGAAGCATTAAAAAGATGAAAGTTAGGTTGTCGCTATGCAAGAAGAACTAAATCGATTTGTAGATAATGATGTTTAGGAATTAGTCCTTTTACCTGTAAGTCAATCCGTCAAAGGAACAAAATAAGTCTTTAGAAATATATTAGATGAAAATGGTATAGTATCTAGAAATAAAGCTAGATTAGTAGCACAAGGATATAATCAACAAAAAGGTATAGATTATGATGAACCATATGCTCCGGTAGCTAGATTAGAGTCGATCAGAATACTTCTTGCTATTGCTTGTGCAAATGATTTTAAATTAATATCAAAAGTATGTAGAAAGTGCTATTCTAAATGTTTATAAAACGAATAGATTTTTACGTTGCTCAACCTCTAGGTTCATTGATTTTCAAAAAGCCAAACTATGTTATATAAACTTAAAAAGGATTTGTATGGTCTTAAGCAAGCTCCCAAAGCTTGGTATGGATAAGACCTAAAGCAATGTTGATAAAACCATAATTATTCATATGAATGGTTTTGATATAACACTATTTTTACTAAGAAATCAAAATCACATCTTATCATTGTTCAAATATATGTCGATGACATTATATTTGGTGTTCTACGAGTCAAAACTTGTGTGATGATTTGCAAAAACATACACGACGAGTTTGAAATGAGTAATGATGGGGGAGTTGAACTTCTTTTTAGGTCTTCAAATGGAAGACGGAATATTTTTCAATCAATCCAAGTACATCAAGGAGATGTTAAAGAAGTTCGGGTTGGAAGATTCCAAACCAACCAAGACGCCAATGCCAACAGAGATCAAGCTCACTAAGGATGATGAAGCCGACTCCGTGGAATAGCTCAAAATATCGATGTATGATGATGGTATTTTAACTTTATTTAACTACAAGAGGCCGATATTATGATTTTATACACAGTTTAGCTTATGTGCCGTTTCCCCAAGAAATCCTAAGACTACCCATTTAGAAGCCGTTAAGCGTATATTTAGGTATATTAGAGGAACTAGTCACTTAGGATTATGGCATTCGAAAGGAACCAGAATAGAAACTGTAGTTTATGCCGACTTCGACCATGCGAGCGATTACATTGATCGCAAAAGCACTAGTGGCGTTTATACGTTCATGGGATGTTGTTTAACATATTGGTTCGCTAAGAAACAAACTGCCCTTTCTATATCCACGACCGAAGCCGAATACATCTTTGCCCGAAAGGCATGTCAACAAGCATTATGGATGAAACAAGCTCTCATCGACTATGGCATACGCCTCGATGACGTTTTGATTATGTGCGACAATAAAGGCGCTAAAGACTTAAGTAAAAACCCCGTACAACACTCTAGAACTAAACATATAGAAATCCGTCACCACTTTCTACGCGATAACGTCCAAAAGAGTAATATCTCTATCGAGAAAGTTGCATCTGAAGATAATATAGCTGATATATTTACTAAACCTTTAAAACGTGAAGTATTTAATTATTTAAGATTAGGATTAGGAATGATGAAACTTATCATGGATAGTGATCCTTCATCATCCCAAAAATAATCGTAAGCGAAAACTCTAATGAAGTAATTATTCATTATTCAAAAGATGATAATTCTCATTACTAGTACCAATTAAAAAATTTCCGATCATGAATATAATCGAGATTAGAATTTTACTAGATAAAGAAAATATCAATAAAATGACCATAGATATTTTCTAAAATCTACATGTATGGTCAATACATGAAATTACGAAATCGATTGAAAAAGACGAAAAGGACAATCATCGAATTGCAGCTCACACTTGTGTTGGCGATGTTTTGTTAAGTCTAAATGTTCATAAATGATTGTGTTATTAGTAATGGTCAAAACTTATGCTAAAAGATAACACACTCCTAGTAGGATCGACTACGTTGAAATTCCATCAGGAAATTCATGACAAGTTCACGATTCACTCAAAACTTGGACGTCGACTCCGAAAATTATATCACATACTCCTAATAGTAAGTATAACACACTCCAATTGCTCGGGTGATTAGCTATCACTGGGAACGAACGTTGACCATGTCGGACTTGGATGTTGTGGGTTACAACATCTGTACGGGCAAATAACTGCTAAATTAGCAAATATAAGTTGAGCTTCGGTGTCATGAGCTTAGTGCAACAATAATCTGGTTTTGTGATTGTTGGCATCTGTTGTAACATCACGGGAAAATCTTGCGGTCCTGCATAATTTAAATACATAAACCTATGAATTCACCAACAATTTTGTTGATGTTTTAAGCAATGTTTTCAGGAGGTCATTAGGCACGAGATGCCATGGATGCATTGGATTATGTTTTGGATTGCACTGTTAAAGACTTATGTGTGCATCATGTTTTGGGATGTAAATATTATCTTTTGTAATAATAAACAAAGAACAAGTAAAGCTTCAAGCTTTTGTAATATGTCTTGTGTTTAAATCCAATGTATCAGTTTAAACGACTTTTGTGTCGTTCTTATATATATCTTGTGCTGTTGATCTTAAAGTAACATGCCCCGGATCCTTATTCCGCTGCGACCCATTTTGGGGGTGTTACAGATTGGTATCAAGAGCCAAGGTTATAGAGAACCAGGTCAAAATGTTTTTGCTGGACTATAACCATTTTTTTTAAACATTGCATACATACAAAAGGGGTTTTTGCGGGGTATTGATATACTAGTTATTACATTAGTCGGTTAGGCTATATACATGCATACTTGATATACGTGTTTATGATATATTACATATATAAGGATAATAGTCTTAATACAAAAAAGGCATATAGCTTTACTTGTTCATTGTTGAATATTACAAAAGTTGACAATACACTTCCCAAAATATGATGCACCTAAATCTTTAAGCGTGCAATCCAAAATGTAATCTAATGCATCCCTGGTATCCAATGCCTATTGACCTCCTGAAAACATTGCTTAAAACGTCAACAATAATGTTGTTGAATTCATAGGTTTGATAAATCATAAAAATCAGGGGGACCGCAAAGACTTTTCAAGAGATTAATGCAACCAAAATGGCAGGCATCACAAAACTAGATTCATTTAAACTAAGCTTCGATGACACTGAAGGCTCGACGTCTTGTTCGCATAATATTGCTACTCAGTCCGCAATGATGTTTTAACCCGAAACATCCCAAAATTCGACATGCTATAACGTTCGTTCTCGGTGATAGCTAGTCACCCGAACGGGGAGGTCGTTTCCCGAATAGATCTATTAAATAACATTCGCGCTCACATAATGTAATTCCCAACTACATCTATGCAATTGACAGTTCATGATAATGGGCTTAACTTGGGTTATCGCTACTTAGGCAAACATGTAATCAATACTTGCGTCCAATTTATAAAACAAAGCATGTTTCCACCCCATAATTATAAATCATTGAAATCGTAAAAATGTGGGGCTATGAACTCACCTTGAGTTCAGATAATCCAAATATCGCAGATAAAGCGTCACGTAAAAGATCGAATGCAACCTAAATTATCATAGGTCGTATAAGTACCGAGTACTTGAATATAATCTTATAGTTGTTACATCGTACTATCGTTCGGGCTATCATAATTTAAGAGGTCATGACATGACGTTCGAGGAGTTAGGACACTTTAAATCGTAAATCCAACAACTCGTCGAAACGCCATCCGAAGAGGCCTCATTATGAAACTCCCTAGTAATATAGTACTTTGATAACCGCATATAATTCTACATAGTTCAATCACCAACTAATGGTCTTGGTAAAATTGCGTTTAATAAGTAAAAACGTTTATAATTATCGTTTTAGTAAAACTAGCATAACTTTTGCGTTTTAAGCCCGATTTTGACGTTTCTTATGCCCACGTCTTCGTAGTAAGACGAGTGATCAAAATATTACATTTTCAAGTTTTTGATATTCTGCGATGAATAGTGTTTTACTGTTCACGACAGCTAGTTTAGTCGTTTTAGGTTTTAATTAGCGTAAACTCGTAATCGTAATAACTTATTCGTTTTAAGCCCGATTTTAGTGATTCCTTCGAGTACGTCTCCGTTATTAAAAGATTTATCGAAAATGTCGTAGTTTATTCATTATAGTTCCATTTTTAGCGATTCTTTCGAGTACGATCTCGTAATTAAAAGCTATATCATATTTTTGATGTTTTAAAAACTGAAGTTGCTGTAATAAATAGTATTTTTATAAAAATAGTTTTATAAAAGTATTTCTCGTTGTAAACTCGTAATTAACATATCTTTTTCGTTGTAAATCGATTTTTCGAGTTTCTTATCATTTTGGAATCGTCATGAGGCGTATTATTTTTATATTAGGCTTTTTTGTTATTTATCCGCTTTAACATGTTTCTTACTTGGTGTTCGAAATCGTCGTGAATGTATTATCTTATAAAAATATTAATGGCTATGTTTAAATTTTAATTTTGAGACAGAATGTTGTGAAGTTTGTTAAGTCAAAAATTAAGTCTGTTTCCTGTTTTAACTTATGACGTTTACCACTAATCTTATATTTATATTTATCATATATATACATGTGATATTCTGTCCATAGTCTTTTATTGTCCCTTTAGTCCAAATATTACAAGTCTTTTATCTTACAAAATACAACCATATCTTTATAAAAATCATAAATCACTAGTTTTGATTCCATAATCATATTTATACATAACAAGTGTGGTACAAGTGTATTTTTTCAAGATAACTTTATTTTAGTGTCAAGTAACATTTATAGAGTCCAATAATTAATATTATTATGTCTTATGTATTCTTTATCTTGACAACATATTATGAAAACTATAACAAACCCTAATTAACCCATAATCATTTTCATGTTTAACCAAGAGTGTAAATCACTTGTGTGACCATTTTAACATGATGTCATTAACATCATAAGGTATATAAAAGTGTACATTATGATGACAACAAATAAAAACTTCTTTTTACATGTTAATAATCCTAAATGGTGATTTAAGCTAAATAGAATAATCATATGCATAAAAATGAAAATTATAAGAACATAAAGAGTTCAAGTAAACCTTATGAGGTATGATGATGATGATAAGCAAGTGCTAAACCCTTGTTTAGCCACAAAACCAAAGCTTGCAAAAATAAAAACCATTGTTTACTTAACAAAACCCTAGCTTCCTTTTTCTTGAGTAATACTTGGAAAAGCTTAGCCAATGCTTGGGATCACCTTAGAATATCTTAGAATAGATGTGTATAGGAGTGTATGGGTTGTAGAAAAAATTATATGGATTTGGTTGGGGCATGGATTTGAGCCGTGGCTTCAAAGAGAGAAAAAGGGAAGAGATTTTGATTTTTATCAAGTGTTTTACTTGTATGTCTTTCTCATCACTAGATACATGAATATATAGTGCAAGAATTTAGTCAAGGGAACATGGTATGGTCAGAGGGATGGTCTTGGTCATGGTCTTGGTCAAAGAGACAAGGCATGGCTAGGCTTTAATGAGAAGGCATGGTGTGGTTTTAATGAGTTATGTTGTACATTGACCAAAATGGTAAGATTTTCTTTATATCATTGCCATAAATTCGGCATATATATGATATACATGATTTATTTGAGTACTTTTTATGTATATGGTATAAATTGTGGGTATTTGTTGAGGTAGAAAAGTTTTTGTGGTTCGGGAGTGCTAAACGCATTTTATCGCGAAAGTAAACACTTTACGTACGATAAAATAAAACTGAACAAAGTTAATAAATATACAAAATACTTTATATAAAAACCTTGCTTGAGTAAACATTTAATTGTTTTGATTGCCCGTTTACATGAACGCTAATTTTAGCTTAGTGATTTAGTTATCATTTATGATTTAAAGCAAATGCATATAATAAAAAAGGTATATTGCGGATTTATCGACGTCGTCAATGACCTGAAAACACAGGGTGTTATACAAGGGTTTAGATTGTGTTGGGTATCATATTTCATCACTCTAAGGTTGCATTCGGCGATTATCGGACGCATTTTACGTGATATAAGCTAACTCGAGGTGAGTTCATAAAACGACGTTTTACATGATTTGTTTTATAAGTTTTGGGGTCAAAACATGCTTGATTATAAATACATTTACTTGGTTGATTACAAATTGATTTATGCACTTCTTTACTTGTCATGCGATGAGATACAATACTTGGTTTACTTTTTGGGAGTAAACACTACTTGACTTTTACTGAATAATTACGTTTAGCTTAGGTTTCATGAACTGTAAATCACTTGGAGGTGAGCTGCGAATGTCTTGAAAATAGATCTATTGGGATTGACAATCCCGTTGGGTGATTAGCTCTCACTGTTCGAGATCGAACTAACGAACGTTATACATGTCGGATATGAGATGTGATGGTGTCTACATTGACAACAACTTATACTAATGAACATTACCGTGCCTTGATTAAAAGTGCATACTTACATGTCTAAGTCGCAGTTTCATGAACTTAGAGTAAATCGTAATCATTTCTTTAATACTTGAAAATAATATGGGATATTGTGCTATTATACTATCTACTTGAAACATATTTGGATATTGTGTTCATTATTAATATTACTGTAAACATTTTGGATATAGTGTTCATTACAATACATACTTGAAAAGATTTTTGGATTTTATATAAGTAAACCTCATATATATAGTTTTGGGAATTTACATTCATTATGACAAAAAACCTATGAACTTACCAACTTTATGTTGACACTTTTAAGCATATTTTTCTCAGGTGAATAAGCTGCTCGACATACTTGATGTGCATTGGAGTCCGAATTTATATGATTTCTTTCAAATGACTCAGTTAGAGGTCGTTCTCCTGACTTGTGCAATGGGATCATGAAGTAACGCTCCTGGAAATACATTCCAATGCAACCCAATTTTAGGGGTGTTATGGATTGGTAATCAGAGCCAAGGTTATAGAGAACTAGGTTGAATTTTACCTAAACTATAACCACTTCACTGATCACATTTAAAAGATTTTTACATGAGACATACATACACTATTTGTTGCAATAGTTGGTCATATAGATGCTTACATGATTTATATACATGTTCGTATGATAGACAAACACTAGAACCCTGTTGAGGTATAGTGGGTTGAACCATAGCCTCAAGACCATGCATAATGTGCATGCAATATGATAACTATGTGAAGTTAGATGAACATAAAAATTCGAGTATTATCCAACGTCGAGTAAATTTATTAATTAGGTCAAGATGTGTACCAATTCATGACTGCATCTCAAGACAGTTCTTGTTTGATGAGTTGCGAGATGGGCATGACAAGATTGTTACACAGTCGAGGTCCTTGATAAATTCCCTCGAGGATGGTTAGGACTCGTGAGGCTTTATGTGAAATAATTATACGTAATTATAGCGGTAAGACCACTATATGAATATTCCCCTGATATGTGCAGACACACTACTTGCTTACTTGCGGACGTGACTTGGGTATATATATATATATATATATATATATATATATATATATATATATATCTATATATATATATATATATATATATATACTTACCCTATCTTGTGCATACTCTATAATTATTTATATAAGATTATTTATATAAACACTAGAACATTTCTTTAGGCAATGGTGTAATTATAAGTTGTAGGCCCTAACATTAAGCTATCGAATATGATTATCTTACCATCACCTATTATGCATGAGCGCAATCATATTGACCATAATACTTTACAACCTCTATTTTGGCATGACTTTGGGGAAAATAAACAAATTTACTTTTTGGGGATTTTGAAGGAAATGGCACCAAAGAGAGCCACAAGGTCAACACAGGTAAGAAAAATCTTACCCACCGTAACTGTCACCAATGCCCAACTTCCGGCAATGGTTTGACCAAGGTGTTACTGCTTACACTGGTCAGCACGAGATGTAACAAGAAATGGCGCGACGCCATACTTCGGAACGGGTGTCAGAAGGAATGATACACGTCTGCTGTGAATGCCACCTACGGTAGTTCTTAGAGTGCAAAACCATAAATTTTAAGGGAACTGAGGGAGTTGTCGAACTCACTCAGTGGTTCGAAAAAGATGGAGTCTTTTTAGTATAAGCAAACTGGCACACGAAGCATGCAGGTCAATTTGCGATTCTACTCTGCAAGAAAATGCTTACGTGGTGGAACTCTCATTTTAAGACTACTACTCTCGAAGGTTGCCATGCAATGCATGAAACGTTGAAGAAGATGTGACAGACAAGTACTGCCCAAGGGATGAAATTAAGAAAATTGAGTTTGAAATGTGGAATCTGAAGGTGAAGGGTACCGATGTGGTAACCTATAACCAACGTTTCCAAGAACTGGCACTAATGTGCGATCGGATGTTTCTGGAAGAGTCGGACAAGGTTGAGAAATATGTCAGTGGCTTGCCCGACATGATCCATGGCAGTGTGATGGCAACTAAGCCGAAGACTATGCAAGATGCCATTGAGTTCGCCACCGAACTAATGGATAAGAATCAGCACTCTTGCCTGAAAAAGACAAGCTGAGACATGATGAACTGATAACAATACTCAATCGAACAAAACTTTCATAGAGGCAGAATGTGGCTCAGCTCTTCGCGATGAGACTGGTGAAAGGAAGCAGTTGCTGGGACTTCTCATGTGCACAAGTGCAAGTTTCATCATAATGGCCCATGCACTGTAAAATGCTCAAACTGCAAGAGGGTCGGTCATCTGGACTAGAGACGTTGGATTTCTGTGCTACTAACAATTAGAGAAACCCTTTGCTACGAATGTGGGAAATCAAGGGCACTAAAGAGTGATGCCGGAGATAAAGAATGGAAACTATGCTAGAGGTACTAAACAGTGGAAGGGGTGTCTTGCCTAGTAGGCGGAGTAAACCAATCAAGACCTTGACGACATGGAAGATAATACCAATGCTTAGACTTCATTTCTTTAAGAATTCTCGTTGTACTTTTGCTTAAATTTCTGTTGTACCGAATGATTTCAAATTATCTATCAATTATGTTTGTATACAAAATATTTTGTCTACTTTACTTTACCTTTATATTTGCAACGTCAAAATTTATAACATTATTTTGACAAAAATGAGCATTACATCGTTAGTCCTCAATTATACATAACTTGATCACCTATGTATAATTCAGGAAGGACCATGCCATGCTGAGAGTAGGAACTTAAAACTTTTGGCAGAAACAATTTTTACCTTTTATATCCAAGTTTTGAGAGCGTCATTATAAAATGTAAGTATCCTGAGGAATCAAATTAATAATCATAATAACTAAGTGAACTACTGACAATCTTACTATAAAGTCGATGTCACTTTTTATACAAATCCTAAGACAAAAGCCGAGGACACCATCCTAGTCACTCTAGGACAATCCGCTATCAAACTCTGCCACAAAAGAATTCGCCGATGTGAGACAGAAGTCAGTTGACTTTCAAAGATTACAACTTGTTTATGTTAGGTAGGCCTTAGAAAGGGAGAGGTACACTTTGGCAAAGGGGGAAAGTCACAACCTAGATAGTTGGACTCTTTCAGGTTGTTTGGAACAAGTTGATCCGTTGCTTACAACGTAGCTCGCAAGCGCTGAGCCGGCGTTTACAATATGTTTCATGTATCCAATTTGAAGAAGTATTATCCCGACGATCCATTAGTCATTCCGTTAGAAGGACTCCATGTGGATGAAAAAATCTATTTTGTCGAGAAACCTATAGAGATCATGGACTGAGAAGTCAAACAATTGAGGCAAAGCCGTAACCCAATTGCCAAGGTTCGATGGAACTCTCGGCAAGGAGCTGAGTATATTGGGAATGTGAAGACCAATTTGGAATAAATATCCGAATCTTTCCCAAATCCGTACTTCCCCAAGTGCCGCAACTTGAGCCTTGAGGACATGGCTCTTCTAACTAGAGGAGACTGTAACATTTTGTATTTTCAGGTTATTTACGACGTCATATATTTCACTAATTATTTTTTTTCTCGTACGCGTTCGCTTTTAAATTTTAATAGTTAAGTTAAACGCGTAAGTTAAAAAAATTATCGTTTAGCGTAATCGGACACCAAATGAAGTAAAGTTTTCGTCAAGAAAGCAATATATTATTTTTATGAAAGTAATAATTAACTTTTATATTTTATTTTTATTGGTTGCGTAAGACGTTTACGTTTCGTAATTAATAGTTTAAAGCTACCCGGAAATAGTTATACACATTTGTAAATCCCATAGATATTTATTAGATATTTATCTTAAATATCTTTTAGATATTTATTACCTTACCCTAGTTAGACCTTAACTAGAGTTCTTAACCCTAGTTAAAACCCTATCTATATACCCTAATAGATACAAAATCATAAATGACTTTCTTTACAAATTTCATCACAAAATCCTCCCTCCTCATCTCTTGGCTACGGCACACCCCAACACAAACTAAATCATATCAAATTTTTATATAACACATATACCTACACATACCTACATCCTATCTAAGATGTCTAAGTAGATTTAAAGGCTTGGGTAATCCTTTAGAAGTGTTAAGCAGAAAATGCAAAGTTAGGGTTAGGAAATCAAAGATCTGCACGCTTAGTTTACCAATCTAAATAAGGGTTTAGATTTGTGTTGGGTATCATTTTTCATCACTCTAAGGTTGCTTCGGCGATTATCAGACGGCCATTTTGCTTAATATTACTTGATATTAGCTCACTTTGGGTGCGTTCATAATCCCCACGTTTTACATGATTTATTTTCTAGTTTTGGGGTGAGAACATGCTTGATTATAAATCATTTACTTGGTGATACGGGAATTGATTTATGCCACTTCTTTACTTGTCATGCGATGAGATACAATACTTGGTTTACTTTTGGACGTAAACACATACTTGACTTTTACTCGAATAATTACGGATTAGCTTAGGTTTCATGAACTGTAAATCACTTGGAGGGTGAGCGCGAATGTTATAAAATAGATCTATTGGGGATTAGATTATGGATCGAGAAGTCAAGCAACTAAGACAAAGTCGTATTCCTATAGTCAAAGTATGATGGAACTCTAAAAGAGGACTAGAATTTATGTGCGAACGCGAAGATGAAATTCATGCTAAATATCCACATCTATTTTCCAACATCACTTTAAAGTCCAACTAAATCTCGGGGCGAGATTTCTTTAAGGTTGGGGGACTATAACAACCCGTAATTTTCATCAATGTAATTATCCATCTATTAAAGTAGATGCATTGTAATATCCATCTATTATATATATACCACCTTTTTATAGGGAAATTTTTGCTTTATTCCATTATGTAACCTACTTTACATAACTAAAGTAAACAAGCTCACGCAACTACCCATGCCATCTCTATCTATGTTATCACATCAAGTATTGGGCACGTATAGCAAGTAAACATCTTAATATGTCAAGTCAATATTCTAATATCCTCTATATCATGTACGTTATCTATTTAACATGCTTTTCAAAATGTTATTTTAAAACAAACATTAAACGTTAAACGTTTATATCAAAACCTTAACTATATGTAATGTATACATATAAAATGAATGTTCAAACCATCAAGCATGTGTTTAAGTGTACAATGCACAATATTTGAATTATGTTTTCCCTCCAAGTCAATGTACAAGTCCTAAATACTCAATGTACAAATCAACAATGCATGAATTCAAATAAGCTCATTTTCTACCATTTTCATTCTAGATTTCATACCACCTCTTTAGTACAAGGTACAACACTCAATGCACAACTTCTAAACCCTAAACCTAAACCCTAAATCGTCCTAAAACCCTAATCTAAAACCCTAAACCCTAAACGAAACCCTAAAACCCTAATTTCATTTTAAACCTAAACCTTGATCCTAAACCTTAATCCTAAACCTTAAACCTTAATCCTAAACCCTAATCTTAAATCTTAAACCTTAATCCTAAACCTTAAGCTATCCTAAACCCTAACCCTAACTCAAATTAAAACCAAAAACCCTAACCCGAAACCAAAACAAACCCGACACCTCCTTATTTCATTTTTAACCCATTTTAAACCAAACAAGCACCTTAAGCACCACTATTACATCACCACCATGTCACTAGCAGCCACCCTACCACCTTACAAGCACCTCCATCACCTCCCTTGGCCACCAAGCAAACGAAAGCACCTCCATCACCACCTTTGCTAGCCGTGTACTCCCACAAGTCTCCACCTCCCTTAACTACTATCCTAGCCCTTCATACTCACCCTATAGCTGCTATTAGTCACTACCTACAAGACCTTGGCCATTACTCTAAGTATTCTTGGGCACCAAGGGGTTTTCAAACCCTATATATAGCCGAAACTCCCACCCCATTCAAACACACCTCAAAATTTATCAAACACACAAATGGAGTCTTAACCAAGATCAAGGAAGAGAAGTGAAGCCCTAATATCAAAATTGAACCCGAGAAACAAGAAAAAGAAGCCATTGAAGTCGATTTCTAGGAGTTCAACCCATAAACACCATTTTCGATCCATTTCTAGCTCAAGTAAGCTTAATTCTTGTTCAATAAGCTTATTTTCTGTTTTGAAACTCTAATAAGCTTCCTAAGATCATGTGTAAACTCTTGTTTTAGTTTTTGATTCACAAACTCATGCGATTTAATTTCTATAAACCATACGACCTATTTTTGATATTTAAAGCTCATTAGCCCTTTTCATAAGCTATAAGCTCGTAAACTCTACTTATTTTAGCTTATTCTAGTAAGCCATAAGCTGCAAAACTATTTTGGATTTCAAAAATATCATTATTATGGTTTTTGGACTTGTTTTGCAAATAAATCCCATGCAAGGGGTATATATTGTAAATATTTTTAAAATTATAACTAGAGGGGCTAAAAATGTCATATTCCTAAAGTTATAACTACAAGGGGTTGTTTTACCAAGTTTTAAAGTTAAAGGTTTAAATTATATATCCTTTATATATAAAGGACTAAATTTGCAAAAGTTTATAAATCAAGGTTATATATTGCCATTTTTGCAAACTTAAAAATATAAAATATAATATTTTTAATATTAATTATAAAAATATAGATTAATATTATAGAACTCAATTTTATTAAAACCTGACACATTTATCATTATTAATCATCGATCGACGCATTATAAAACAATTACGTTATATATTTAACGTAATTTATCATCGACTAGCTTTTGAAGAAAACTTAAAACTATAACGTATCACGTTACTAGGGAGCTTAATGTGAGGAGTTTCATTTGGGTATACGTTTTGATGAGTTTGCTGGATTTACGATTTAAAGTATCCTGGCTCCTCAAACGTTTACTACATGACCTTTGAATTGTGATGGCCCGAACAGTGATACAATATTCCATAAATTAATAAATCAAATATGTATGTTAAACTCTGTAAAGTTTTGAAACATAAACAATCAAACTAAGACTTGACATATTACCTCAGGTTGCGTGTTGAAGCCGTTTTACTTTCAATTATACTGAACTTTCCCGCCCGGGTAGATAACATCGTACTACCATACGGACGCATTTCATTGATATACTTTTTCCATCAATCAGATTTCCCTGTTCGGGTGAGTTCATAGCCTCGCATTTTAAATCTTTGAAATATTTCATAAACCTGCGAGGGGGATACATGATATAAACCATGAATGCAAGTGTTTTTCCAACTGTATGTTATCCTCATGCATTATTGCCTAAGTCCCTACATTTGCCATTAAGACCCCACTATCATGAATCGTTAATTACTCTTTGGAGTAAGCGCGAATGCTGTGAATAGATCTATTTAGGACTCAACTCCCCCGTTGGTAAATCTGTACTTTTGGTAACCAAACGCACTTCATTTGAATCACTATGCGGGTGTTTGGCAAAGGCACCCGTTGGGGTAACTACTTATGATTATTGATTATCTCAAGGCTCCGGTGTGATGAACTTAGGGTAATAATACTATTTTCTATGATAATTGTATCTGCATTGCAATTATTACTATTATGGGTGTATAACAACGTAACCCACTGTTATGATGACTTGTATTCAAATTATTTATCATAAACCTATGAATTTCACTCAACCATTGTGTTGATCTTTTTAGCATGTTTATCTTAGGTAATTGAGCAACATATGGCATGGAGTGGCATAGACTTAAAGATGGCTAAACTGTTATCATTCAAACTTTATGTTTCTAGATTTTAGGACCTCTCTTTTTGTAAAACTCTGATGTATAAATGAATGATAACTAAATTTTCCAAAAAACTCTCTTTATGAGTCGTTTTCTATGATTATGACTGTTGTACTATGTAGTAATACCCCAGATTAGCTTTCGATGCTATATTTGTCAAAATGGGAGTGTTAAAACAAATAACCTTACTTGATTAAAATATGGATTCAAGGTAGTATAATAGGGTTTTAAGGCCCTAAAAATAGCTGCTAGAATGACTAGGGTTTGTCTCCCTAGGTTTATTAAAAGTTACATACTTAAAACCCTAAAAACGGTTTTATATTTGTAAAGATATCGACGCGATGGCGTCGCTTAGAAACCTTAACGCCGTTACCACGTAGATGATTCTAGATCTTTTCCAAGTCGGCCACGTCCTGACGTCATTGCGAGATTCCTGACGCCGTCACTAGATACATCACGATGGCGTCGCTTTATGCCTGCGACGCCGTCTCTAGCCACTATATGCATAAATCTTCAAGAGATTTGGTGTAGGTCCATAATCTTGTCTGTTTCTTCTCCAAATGAGCCCAAGTCATGTGTATTTCCTCCAAAAGCCATCCAAGTGCTAAAAACATGAAAACAAACAATTAAGCATGTAATCTGGGAATATTTGCATGATTTATAAGGTTAAATGACCCCTAAATAGTGAATATAATGACACCTCATCAAATACCCCTACACTTACGATTTGCTTGTCCTCAAGCAAATAAGCTTTTCTACCTAGACAATAGCAGTATTATGGTCATTTAACCTACTCTTTAAAAGCATTTTACAACACAACCTCCTAGACTTCGTAATTATAAGCACGGAAAGTATATACTAGCACCTTACATAAGTGTTTGGGATTCTTTTATTCACTCAGCTGTATAATAAATTCTAACAACTATAGGAAACGGAAAATCAACACTCATTACCTATCATAGCATATAAATTACCATAGGCTTGGTAAAGGATCAAACCTCCACCGCTAGGCGCAAGCATTATTCATTACTATCTAAGAGGTCTTTTAAAGGGTTGTGGGGTGTAGGTGTAAGATAACATTAACTAAAAAGGAAACGGATGGGATATATTTAGGTGGTGACTTTGGGTGAATTTGGAGTGGAAGGGTTAGCTAATTATTTATACGAATACACGTTGGTTTGGTTGATAAGCCAATGACTCAAACAAAATATACAAACTCTACACAACTCTATATCAATCTCTTTCTTTTTCTTTTCTTGACTCTATGATAAACATAAACATAAGCAAATGGCAGCCTATACATTTTTTTTCCGTAGTGAAGAACAAAGAGAATGCAATGGCGGTATAGACATCAAGAAAGGTTCTTTAAGTAGAAGAGGAGTAGATTTCGTGAGACAACCTTCAGAATGACAAAACGACATTCCCAAGAAGCCGTGATCAAAGAACGGTAAAAATGAGTAGAACAATGTTTAGAAGCGGCGAGACCCCCAATCATCTTAATGGAGAATGTCCAAAACCACCGAGAAAAGACAAAACCAAAGAGCATTTGTTAGGAGGATCTTGGAGTCGATAGCGGTGAGATTATAATAGAAGGTCAAATAGCGACGAAACATGTCTAAGTAAGCACCATGCAAACAAGGTGAGGTATGTTCTCGAATCATCTACATTAGTGAGATGAAAACTAAAATTAATTGTGATTATAGCTTTAACAACGAATATGACAAGGTTATGCCAAAATGAGTCCTGACAGATAATCACTAAAACAAAAGGTTAAAAGCTATTAGAAATATCTAGACACATGAGCTAGATAACTAAATAGATAAATTATCCACTCTCGATAAAAACAAAGAGGAGTTGTGATCTCGAATGTACAATTGTTGTCATAGTATTAAAAAATTGCGAATGAAAAACTCAAATATGAATCCACTATATTAAAAAAATTTGAAAAGAGTACACATTGCTTTAATGAAACACTAAGTAATCAAAAATCCCTTCGTTGATAAATTAGGTCTAGGGTTAATTCATTCGAAGCATCATCTAGTAGAAAATAGTAAATAAAATTTGAAAAAGCTTAGAAAAGGCGTCTTCTGATGGAGTCCCATAAAAGGACTGACCCCATAAACATGGGTGGCCCCTTAATGGTTCAGGCGCCCCCAAAAAAAAATAGGGGACCACGCCACCAGATATGCCTCATATATGAGAAAAGTGGTTTCTTTTTCAAAAATCTATTTTGGGTACCTAGACCAAACACAAAATTGGTAAAACAAAGTCAAAGTTCTTGTGGGACTAGTGACAATGAAGTCAACAATTTGTATAAACCAATGACAAAACCTATAGATGGTATTTCAAAAACAAAATTTTGAGCATAAAAACTCCACTTCCTAAAGAGTCAATAAAAATTTTCTTGTTCCTAAAAAAAACACCGGCAAAACCACGAAGATATGTTGGTCGCAAAAGACCAACACTCATGGCTTTTCTCGTAACTTTGGAACAACTTTCCATGGGCAAAGTTACATGCGCATGGGAAATGTGTCTTCCAATTCTACACATCCCAACCAATTGCTATCAAATGCAAGATGTATGCACTAACAATTGGACCCAATGATATATTTGGGGACAATGTTGATGTATTGTCTTAAATAATAGATATGTCGTATGGAGTCGACTTGGAGCCTGATGAATGGATCAAGGATAGCGGATGCTCCAAACATATGACGGGAAACCGAAAACTCTTCTCCACTTACAAGGCATACAATGGAGGTAATGTCATTTTCGGTAGCAATCTTCGTGGTAACATCATAGGAAAAGAATTGATGTATTAACGCCACTCTCAAAATAGATAACTAGACATGGTGCGAAACCTTACGAGATATTAACTTGCTTAGTATAGGACAAATATTGATTAATATGTTAGTAAATATAACTTTCTATGAACATGATAGTTGAAATCACTAAGGAATGTTTAAAAGTCATAGGTAAAGGTATTAGGAAGAAAGGCTTATACGTGATGAAATTAGAAAATACGCCAAAGGTTAGCTTCTAAGGAATTAGTTAGAAACTTACCTAAGCTTAAGTTTCATCAACACTTTTGTGATTCTTGCAAAATTGGAAAGCAAGCGTCATGCTAATCACAAAGCAAGAAGCAACATATTCTCGAATGACTAGGATGCTTATAATCTTCTCACATGTGTCTATTGTGGTCCATCCGCCGTACGGGTTACTGAGGTAAACGCGTTACACCTAGTCAATAGTGAATGACAACATCCCTAGGTAAACTTGGGACTAGAATCCTTAAGGAATAGAAACCGAAGGCTTATCGACCAATACAAAATATTTAGTTATAGAAAATCCAAAAACACATTAGGATGATAACAATGAGTGTCATGTAAGAACCGACCATGAAAGAGAATTTGATATTAAGTGCAATTTGGAGACTTATTGTAATGCCAAGGTAGTTACACACACTATTCTACGGCTCCATGCACACCTTAATCAAATGGCGATAGGTTTACAAAGTAAAAATAGTCCTACAAGAAATCTAAGTATAATTATGGTTTGAATAAACAAATCGATACCCCCAAAAGTATTTGGTGTAATGCAATAGCTACTTAGCCACAATAATCTTAAGACCGAAATTCCTAATTAAAGCATCCTAGGAAAAACACCTTATGAAAAAATCTTGAGAGTAGGCTAAACGTACTCTTGTACTAATTTTATAGATGTTTTGGAATGCAAGTTCTATCATCTAAACACTAAAAGACTACCTTACCAAGTTTAAACCCCAAGTCTTACGAAGTGTCCCTTGCTATTTTACTCCAAAATAGTAAAAGCCTATATCATTCCTAAGTAAAACACACAAGGAAAAACAAGAGAAATCACTCCAATCGTGACATACGATGAAACTCCTCCACCCTCCTAAGACAGACCCTGGTGGATGATGAGCTTATAAGTATGAAGAAAGTAAAGTGCTTATGTAGGTGAAAACGAAACCATGAAAAACAAGAAAATGATGTTAAGGATGAAACTATTAGAGATTGACGAAATAGTTCAATATTAAGTAATTCAAAGGAACCATTCCCAAAGAAAATTTCATAGGAATCCCTCAACCAAAGAACCCTTAAGATCACAACCGCAAACACAAAGCAACTTTATTGCTTTAATCTACCATAGAACAAAGTAATGTAAATGAACCATAGGATATAAAATGTTAGATAGTCTCCATCCCAAGAAAGAAATAAATCAATTCATTGCTACACGACCCGTTTTGGAGTTAGTTTCCACAGCCCTAAGAATAAGCAATTTATAGTAACTAAGTGGTGTTTAAGTAAATAATAAGACATAAACAGTGTTTTTCTAAAAACAAGCTAAATAAGTTTGCTCAAGTCTACAACCAACAAAAGGGCGCAATCGATTATGATATAACATTATGCCCCGGTATTGCTGACTTGTGAGTGCTAATAGAATATAAAACGCATTATAGCTTGCGCCTTAGATTTAAATTATTCCAATGGATGTAAAAAAGTGCATTCCTGAATGGTTTTCATCAAGAGTGAGGCAATAAGACGTGGCACAACCTTCAGGATCATTGATTACGAAAAACCGATCATGTTTATAAATTAGAAGAAAGCTTATAAGGACTTAACATACACGCTGAAAGCTGTGATGTAGATTAAAAGCTCTTTCTTATTAAACATGAATATAAAATTAGTAAAAAGTAAAGATAACCCTCTTTTACTAAGAAGAAAAAGGTTCAAATCTCATCATTGTTCAAATTATCTGACCGATGACATTAATATTTCGTTTGACTTGTCAAGACATGTGTATGATTTGCGCATTCGGTTCGACTTGTCAAGACATGTGTGATGAATTTGCTAAAATCATGCATGACGAGTTCGAGATGAGCATGATGGGTGAACTTGGAAGATGATATCTTCTTTAATCAATCTAAGTATATTAAAGAAATACTTAAGAAATTTGGTCTAGAAGATTCTAAACCAATGAAAACCCCCATGTCCTCTAATACTAAACTCACAAAAGATGAAGAGTGTGAGTCGGTAGATAGTACCAAGTATCAAGGCATGATAGGTAGTTTATTATACCTAATGACAAGTAGGCCTGATATCATGTTTAGTGTCTGCCTTTGTGCCTGCTTCCAAAAGGCTCCCAAAACCTCTCACCTTGAAGTAGTTAAGTGTATCTTCCGATACATTAAAGGCACTACGCACTTAGGATTATGGTATCCTAAAGGGACCGACATAGAAACCATAGTATATGTCGACTCTGATCATGCGGGAGATTGTGTAGACCGAAAGAGCACTAGCGGTATTTGTACGTTCATGGGATGTTGTTTGACATCTTGGTTCTCGAAGAAACAAATCGATCTTGCTATATCCATTACCGAAGCCGAATACGTAAGCGCCGAAAAGGCAAGTCAACAAGCACTATGGATGAAACAAGCTCTCATCGACTACGAAGTACGACTCGATGACGTTCCCATCATTTACGACAACAAAGGCGCGATTGACCTTAGCAAAAACCCGGTGCAATACTCTCGTACCAAACACATCGAAATTCGTCACCACTTCCTCCGTGATAATGTCCAAAAAGGACATATATCTATCGAAAAAGTACCGTCCTTTGACAACATTGCTAACATTCTCACTAAACCTCTTAAACGTAAATCGTTTAACTATCTATGTCTTAGTTTAGGAATGATGGAACACATTCCATAAATCATATTAAGAACGCCTCTTTTTCTTCTGTCTCAATTCTAGTCCGTGTTCTATTCCATGTCGTGACAACTTAAATACTTCATCCGAAGTACTTTAAACGCATTTAAGTTGCGAAATGCAAATTAAATTGTCACTCCTCCTAGTCAAATTTTTGTCAAAAACAAAGTCAAAAATCACTGCCTGAGGGCGGCCCCCATATAGGCGGCCCCCTTATATATAAGGGACCGCCAGGAGATATGGGACCGCCATCAGAGAGACGAAAATAAGAACACCTAAAACAAAAAATTTCAAAACACAAAAACAAACACCCCCTTACCTGCAGGTGCGACGAACACAACCCCAAATCCACCAAAACTTCAAAATCAACCATTATAACTTAAATTGAAGATCAAATCAACACCAATAATCATTCCTAACATCTCTAAGATCATTAATTGTAAGTAATTTCAACTGTTTCTTTTATTTTGAGTCTAGGGTTCATGATGAACACCAAAAATTTAAATTGGGTATTTTTCATTTTTCCTTCAATTTTGTTTAATTAATACCACTAGGATACAATGTATAACTAACATGCTTCCCATAGATATAAGATTTGCATACATTGTTAAGGTTTGTAGAAAAAATATTATTGAACCAAAACCCCAATTTCATTTTGCAAATCACTTACGTTAGGAACACAATAAAATTGTTATTTTTGCATTGTTAATACAACCCAAAAATGTTTTCAAACACATGCATAATGATCTCGTCAACCGCCAAGTGCAATTACGAGATGAGCAACATGGTAGAGTAAGGTCAATTGGAAAGAGTCTCCAAAAGTTATGGAGAAACTTGAAGAAGTGAGATACGAGGGAATTGCTTTAAGACATTATTATATATATTACTTGCTAAATTGCTATGCTTAGACAACTTGAACTTATACTACTTGGTAGATTGCTTTGCACGGGCAACGTTGCTTGCCTTGGATGATCGTTCAATTTTATCATCCTAAATCTTTGTTTGAAATATTTCTTGATACACTCTAGTCATCTTTATGAAATTATGCATGCTTACGACTATGTTATTTGCTTGTACTCTTGTGAAATAACATGCTTTCTTGAATCGAATATGGGATGTTTAGTTCTACATGTTATCTTGTTATGCTTAAAAGGATTCATGATGAAATAGACTTGACAGCAAAAATAGAAAAATGGATTACAGAAAAATAAGGAAAACTGGAAAAATTTATTGTCTCCAGAAAACGCCCCCCCTTAAATACTGGGCTATATAAGGGACCACCGCCTAATTAAGGGACCGCCACCAGAGGTCACGGGTTTCTGCTGTGACTCTCAAAATTTCTATGCAGTTGACTACTATCCCATCTAGGCTTAGCTGATTTCTCCTTTTTGATAAACACATTTTGGAATCCAAATCTTCAAACCCCATGCCTTACTACTTCAATCTATCTCTTCTACTTTAAATTATTCACCATCTTCATCATCTCATCCATCTTTCTCACACCACACTCTATCATGAATTCCACCAATGCCTCCTCATCCAATCCTTCTAAGAAAATCAAACATATCATAATCCCTCCTAGATAATTGTTTGTCAACATTTCTAGTGATGAAGAAGTCACCACTACACCTTGCCTACCACCACTTCTTCATCTCCAACTCCTCCAAATGCACCATCAAAAACTCCATCCACAAATCAAACCTCCTTAATTCAAGATAATACATCCTCTTCTTTTCAATCTAAACTTCAAATTTCACCTCCATCCTCAAATGACCCAAGCTCTCCTCAACCCTTGAACCCTTTTCTTGAGAACATCTTAGATGCCCCTCCTAGACCTTTAAATCCTCAACCACTTTAAAGTCTTCTTTCTTTAGATATCACTTTATAACTATCACTAATCACACCTCTTGATAATCTCTCAAATCCACACTCACCATCACCACCACCACCTCAACCTCCTATCATGGGACATCCACTCTACTATAATTATCATGATTATCATGGATCAACTTGTATTTGTTGTTTCCACAACCGTAACCTCTATTTGAATCTTTGATATGAAATGAACATTATGTTTGCTCATCTCGAGTACCTTATAACCACCGCCTTCTCAACCTATTTTCCACCTCCACCATAGACCCTTTATAAAATGGTTTAATAATGAATAGTAGAAAGACATTTTGGTTAAAAGTCACGTCTATGAATCATGAATCTTCTAGGATTAATGTTTTAGTGTATAACTCTCCTATGTTCTAATTATCTTATGACATACCTTCATATATTCTCTTTATGATTATGTATGCTTGTATCCTCATATATTGTCCTTGTGACTATATATGATTTATTTATGCATTTCAATGAACTTTATTTATGCTTCAAAATGTGTGGATTGAATCTTTAAGATATTTGTCATGCTATGTTTGTTTGCACTTGTACCTCTAACCTTGTTTTGTAGCAATCAAATTATCGTAAGATCGATCCCTTGGTGCCCCGAACAAGGGGGAGCTTACATCAAGGGGGAGTCTTTTATCGTCGATTTCTTTCTCTCTACTACGACTCGACGATCAACCTTTTTGAATTCGACAAAAAGGGGGAGAAGTAGAATTAAACTCATTAATAATTTATAAACTTTCAAATTTTATACTAAATGAGTTTATATTTTGTCATCATCAAAAAGGGGGAGATTGTTAATACAAATAATGCCTAAAAACGTTATTTATATTTTTCGACCTCTCAATGTTTTGATAATAACAAAATGTGAAAACGTTTACGATAAAATTAAACGTTTATAAATTACTAATCATAAAATTCTATTTCTAAGATTAATCACTTAAGGTATGGATAAACAAATCATTAAACATGATTAGTGATCAAGAAAATAATTTTTCTTAAACCTTATACTTCTACAAAAATGTTTTTATAAAAATATAAAAACAAATTATTTATTCATTAAAAGAAATGTTTTATTAAAAACATAAAATTTGAATTTCAAATTTTCCCCCCAAAATGGAAGGTTCTACAACAGATACAACCTTCACCACAAAAGGACAAAAAAGGGAGCGGAGTCTAGCGGCGGCCCCCTTATAGGCTCGGCGGCCCCCTTATATATAAGGGACCGCCGGGACCACCGCCAGCAACGGCCATTTTTTGTCCCCTATAAATACTGGGCCACCCCATTTGAAAAACAGAACCTCTTGCCACGAAATTTCTCAGATCTATATTTCTCTCTTCTCTCTTTCTTTCTAAAACACACACCTTGATCACTAACATTCCTTGATCTTGTTTTCAAGTGATTAATTCTTTCTTCCTCCCTTCTTTATCTTCTAATCAAGTGCAAGAGAAGAACAATCGTATTCTTCTACATAAGTATTGTTATCAAGTGATCTCTCTCTCCCTCCTCAAGATCACAAACATTCATTACATTTGTTTTGTGTTATTGTGCAAATTGGATCGTGTGTAGATCCAAGTGTGTACATTGTATATTGGTGTGATTTGGATTATGTGTCAATCCAAGGGTGAGTATATCTTGTGAGTGTGTGAAGTGTTAGTGAAGTCTTAGATTGGTTCTAGCTAAGATTAGGACTTGACATCTAGCTTAGTGTCGGAAAATAAAGTAAGCGACGTGTAAACGGTTTTCTCCGCCTAAAGAGAGGTTGTTGACATAGTGAAATCTCGAGTGGAGTACTCGAGGAGTGGAGTAGGAACGAAGAGGTGCTTCATTACCGAACCACTATAAATCTCGATGTCTTGGTTTAATCGTTTCTTTCTCTATATCTTTACATTGTCATTACTTACTTAGCTTGATAGTTTTGTTGTGATTTATATTGTGGGTTGATTGACATACAACTTGAATCAAACAATTTTCTAAGTAAAGATTTTAAAAACATGAACTAACCGGTAAAACTATTCAACCCCCCTTCCTTCTAGTTTTCTACATATGTTAAACTCTGTAAAGTTTTGAAACATAAACAATCAAACTAAGACTTGACATATTACCTCAGGTTGCGTGTTGAAGTCGTTACTTTCATTTGATATACTTTTGCCATCAATCAGATTTTTCGTGTTAAGGTGAGTTCATAGCCTCGCATTTTAAATCTTTGAAATATTTCATAAACCCGCGAGGGGGATACATGCTATAAACCATGAATGCAAGTGTTTTTCCAACTGTATGCTATCCTGATATATTATTGCCTAAGTCCTTACTTTTGCCATTAAGACCCCACTATCATGAACCGTTAATTACTTTTCGGAGTAAGCGCGAATGCTGTGAATAGATCTATTTGGGACTGAACTCCCCCGTTGGTGTACCTATACTTTCTGGTAACCAAACGCACTTCATTTGAATCACTATGCGGGTGTTTGGCAAAGGCACCCGTTGGGGCAACTTCTTGTGATTATTGATTATCTCAAGGTCTCGGTGTCATGAGCTTAGGGCAATAATACTGTTTTCTATAATAATTGTACTCATTGCAATTATTACACTTATGGGTGTATAACAACGTAACCCACTATTGAACTTGTATTCAAACTGTTTAACATAAACCTATGAATTTCACTCAACCTTTGTGTTGACTTTTTAGCATGTTTATCTCAGGTAACTGAGCATCTTATGGCACGGAGTGGCACGGACTTGAAGATGGCTAAACTGTTATCATTCAAACTTTATGTTTCTAGATTTTGGGACCTCTCTTTTTGTAAAACTCTGATGAATAAATGAATGATAACTAAATTTTACAAAAACGTCTCTTTACGAGTCGTTTTCTATGATTATGACTGTTGTACTATGAAATAATACCCCAGATTAGCTTCCGCTGCTATATTTGTCAAAATGGGGGTGTTATAGATTGGTATCAAGAGCCACGGTTATAGAGAACAAGGTTGAAACCTTAACTATAACTACTTTTCTTTTTCCATCCAAGAAAGTCCTCCGTGCCACTTTATCTCCCGAATAGTATGTAAAGATACATAACTATTATACTATTATATAAATAACTTATGTTATTTACCGTTGGGTTGTTAACAGAGTGATGTCTTCTCCCAACCACCCTACTTCCAATATCAAGGATGCTTTTTCCTCTAACCTTTCAGACTATATCCCGGCTTCCCTGGACTATTCCTCAGCTTCACAGAGAAATACTTATTCTAGCTCTTTAAATAACCCATTTGGTTTAGTTCCAATAGCTTCACCAACTCTTTCACTTTTTCATGATGACCCCTATATGAAGGTCATGCAAGCATATTATCCTAAAGAATCACCTATTCCACCGCCAACTATTGTGCCTCCATCTCCAATACTATCACCAATGTTTAATCCTTAAAAATTCATTCTTCCTGAGGAATTATTGCCACATAAGAAACGAGGCTGTGACCGATCATCCTCCTTTACTTCTGCCCTACCTCGAGAATTTAAGATAGGAGAAAGTTCTCGTAAGACAAGTTTGGAACGTCACAAAGAACAAATTAAGGAAATTTTGAATCACCTAGATGAGCTCTCTCTTAACCGCATTTAGCACATGGAAGACAAAATAGAAAGTCTTGGAAAAGGTCGGGTGATCATACAAGATTTTGATAATCTGGAAATTAAACTCCAAGAAGACCATACTCAAATTGCTAATCTTTAAAGAAAGCAAATGGGAAATAATAGCAAGATTACTCTGGCTCGCTTCAGGATTGCTAATCTAGAACAAATCATCGAAGATATCCAGGTTCGTCACCAAGCAGATAAGGAAAGTCTTCTGGATGCAATCTATGAACACAAGAACAGCCAGGAAGGACCATCGGACTACTAGATTAGATACTAGTTATAGTTTTTGTTAGAACCTAGCCACGGGATGTGTGGTATAAATAACAACACTTGTCAAATTTTGACTATGTACAGTACAAAGGCAAGTTGTTCATGATATAATATAATGGTGATCCCGTTGTACTTCATTGTTTCATATTCATCCTATGTCCTATATTACATCTCCGTCTTCATCATTAGGAATCTTACCGTGACCCCTAGAAAATAAACTAATAAGTTAGATGCTTGTTAGAATTCATATCAAATAAGTATCTATGATTTCAATATCACTATTGTTAAAAATGCTTAAAGTTCAAAAATAAGCATTGCATTTTAAGGAAAGACTTGTGATATCATTCTTATTACGTGTTGTTTTATGTTGATAGAATGCCTCCCAAAAGGACATCAACATCTGAAGCACCAGCCATGACTCAGGCTGCCATCAGGAAACTAGTTGCTGACAGTGTTGCAGCAGCTCTGGAAGCACAAGCTGCAACAATGGCAAGTACTAACAATCCTAATAGGAACACCAAACCTACTGGAACACCGAACCTACCCTGACTGATGATGCCTTATCCTGGTGGAATGTATACGCCTAACCTATTAGAATAGAACAAGCTAACAAGATCACCTGGACTGAGTTGAAAAGGCTCTTAACAAATAAGTATTGTCCTCGAACTGAAGTCAGGAAAATGGATGATGAATTTTACAATCTGACTGTAAAAGGAAGTGATCTTAAAACTTACGTTAGAAGATTCCAGGAATTAGCAGTCTTATGCCCAAACATGGTACCAAACACCGAGAAACTCATGGAAGTTTTTATCGGAGGATTACCTAAAAGTATTGAAGGAAATGTTATCGCCTCAAAGCCTCAAACTTTGGAGGAAGCCATTACCATAACTTAGAGGTTGATGGATCAGGTAAAAAAGCATAATTCTATGCAAGGAGCTAACTATCACAAACAAAAGTTTGATGATAGAAGGAACACCACTAACAACAACAACTACCCTAATAATCACATCAACAACTATCAAAACAACCATAACAACCGCAACAATGATTATCGCCAACAGTAGAATAAAAGACAGGAAACCTTCAGGTATTATGTTGCCACCCCAACTGAAAATAATAGGTATACTGGAAGCCTTACTTTGTGTAAGAAATGCACTTTACATCACACAGGACCTTGCACTGTCAAGTGATAGACTTGCAGTAGGGTGGGTCATCTAACCAGAAACTACAGAAACAAAGGACCAGCAACTGGAAGCAATCAGCAACTAGTATCAGTAATTTGTCATGCTTGTGGAGAGAAAGGGCATTATAATTATCAGTGCTCAAAGACAAACAACAATGCCCATGAAAGAGCATATTTGCTGAGGGACAAGAATGCTCACCGAGACTCAAACGTAGTCACGGGTATGTTCCTTCTAAACCAATATCTAGCTAGAGTGTTATTCGATTCCGAAGCAGATAAAAGTTTTGTATCCATAACTCTTGCTTCTATTCTTAATATCCCACCAATTACACTAGATACCACTTACGATATTGAAATGGCCAATGGAAACTTAGTAGCCACTAATACCATTATCCAGGGTTGCACTCTGATTCTGTTAAATCAACCTTTTGAAATTGATCTTATGCCAATTAAACTCGGTAGTTTCGACGTCGTCATTAGTATGGATTGGTTATCTAAGTATCATGGTAGAATTATTTGTGACGAGAAAGTCATCCACATCCCAATTAATAGTGAAACTTTGATCATCCGAGGTGATCAAAGTAAAACCCGACTAAGTCTCATATCCTGTATAAAAACCGAAAGGTATATATCCATTGGATGTTAAGTTTTCATAATCCAAGTAATGGAGAAGAAGTCAGACGAGAAAAGACTAGAAGATATCCCAATGGTGAGAGAATTTCTGGAAGTTTTTCCTGAAGATCTACCTGGCTTACCCCCAGTTCGTCAAGTAGAATTCCAAATCGACTTAATTCCAGGAGCGGTGCCAGTGGCTCATGCGCCTTACAGATTAGCTCCTTCAGAAATGCTGGAACTATCAAATCAACTACAAGAGTTGGAAGACCGAGGTTTTATCCGACCAAGTAGTTCACCCTGGGGAGCTCATGTATTATTTGTTAAAAAGAAAGATGGATCTTTTAGAATGTGTATCAATTACCGGGAGTTAAATAAACTTACTATAAAGAATCGTTATCCATTACCCAGGATCGATGACTTATTCGACCAACTTTAAGGTTCAAGTGTCTACTCGAAAATTGACTTAAGATCAGGCTATCATCAACTGAGAGTAAGGAATGAAGATATTCCCAAGACTCCTTTTAGAACGAGGTACGGACACTATGAATTTCAAGTAATGCCATTTGGTTTAACGAACGCACCTGCTGTATTCATGGATCTCATGAACCGTGTGTGCAAACCATACTTGGATAAATTTGTAATAGTGTTCATTGATGATATTCTCATCTACTCTGTAACAAAGAAGAACATGCAGATCATCTGATAATAATCTTGGAATTACTCAGAAAAGAGAAATTATATGCCAAGTTCTCCAAGTGTGATTTCTGGATCAGTATCGTATAATTTCTTGGACACTTAATTGATAGTCAAGGACTTCATGTTGACCCTGCCAAGATTGAAGCAGTTGAGAATTAGGCATCTCCTACTACACCCACAGAAATATGTCAATTCTTAGGACTTACCGGCTATTATCGAAGATTTATCAAGGATTTTTCAAAGATTGCAAAATCTTTAACTGAATTAACCCAAAAAAACAAAAA
Organism: Tanacetum coccineum; assembly: GCA_026074375.1. Classification (NCBI taxonomy): domain Eukaryota; kingdom Viridiplantae; phylum Streptophyta; class Magnoliopsida; order Asterales; family Asteraceae; genus Tanacetum; species Tanacetum coccineum. The sequence goes on along the minus strand of BQNB010002421.1, from coordinate 39,539 downwards.
GTATATCTGGGGAAAAGACCAAGAGATAGGTTTTCAACTACTAAAACAGAAGCTTTGTGAAGCTCTAATCTTAGCATTACCAGAAGAAAATGATGACTTTGTCATTTACTGTGATGCATCTCATCAAGGATTGGGAGCTATATTAATGCAAAGGGAAAAGGTTATTGCATAAGCATCCTGACAACTCAAACCTCATGAAGAAAACTATACCACTCATGATCTTAAATTAGGAGCAGTAGTGTTTGCTCTTAAAATTTGAAGACACTATATATACGGTACAAAGTGTACTGTGTTCACTGATCATAAAAGTCTTCAGCACATCCTTGATCAGAAAGAGTTGAACATGAGACAACATCGTTGGTTAGAATTGCTCGCAGATTACGATTGTGAGATTCGTTACCATCCTGGAAAGGCAAATGTTGTGGCAGATGCCTTGAGCTGAAAGGAACGAATTAAACCACATTGAGTTAGATCATTAGTCATGACCATTCATCTAAAATTACCATAATAAATCCTCTAAGCCCAAAATGAAGCACTCAAAGAAGAAAACCTCAAAGCTGAAAACTTACGAGGAATGAACAAAGCATTTGAAATACGTCCTGATGGAACCCGATGTATCAAGAATCAAAGTTGGTTACCACTCTTCGGCAGTTTGAGAGACTTAATCATGCATGAGTCTTATAAATCGAAGTATTCCCTTCACTGAGGTTCTAACAAGATGTATCAGGATCTAAAGAAACTCTATTGGTGGCCTAACATGAAGGCAATCATTGTTGAATATGTCGGCAAGTGTTTAACATGTTTTAGAGTTAAAGCTGAATGTCAGAAACCATCCGGCTTACTAGTATAATCAGAGATTCCTATGCGGAAGTGGGAGAGAATAACGATGAACTTTGTTACAAAACTGCCCAGAACATCAAACGGACATGACACAATTTGGGTCATTGTTGATCGCCTTACTAAATCCACACATTTCATCCCTACCCGAGAGACAGATAGTATAGAAACCCTTACAAGGTTATACATCAAGGAAATAGTCTCCCGACATAGAGTGCCGATATCTATCATCTCGGATCGTGACAGTCATTTCACATCCAGATTCTGGCAATCATTACAAAGTGCTTTTGGTACTTAATTAGACATAAGTATGACATATCATCCCGAAACTGATGGGCAAAGTAAAAGAACCATCCAAACACTCGAAGATATGCTTCAAGCTTGTGTTATAGATTTTGGAAAAGGATGGGAAAGACACTTACCATTAGTGGAATTTTCTTACAATAACAGTTACCATGCCAGTATTAAGGCAGCACCATTTGAGGAACTTTATGGTCGAAAGTGCAAATCGCCTGTTTGCTGGACCGAAGTTGGAGACGTTCAACTCACGGGACAAGAAATAATTCTTGAAACCAGTAAAAAGATAGTGCAAATTCAACAACGCTTGCAAGCTGCAAGAGATCGGCAAAGAAGTTACGCCAATGTAATACGAAGACCTTTAGAATTTTAAGTTGGAGATCGTGTTATGTTAAAAGTATCACCTTGAAAAGGTGTCATTCATTTTGGAAAGCGAGGAAAGCTTAACCCTCGGTACATTGGACCATTCAAAATCCTTGAACGGATTGGTCCAGTGGCATGTAAACTTAAGCTTCATAAAGAACTCAGAAATGTCCACAATACTTTCCACGTATCTAATCTAAAGAAATGCTTATCTGACGAATCCATTGTCATTCCAATGAAAGAGCATTGGCTTGATGACAAACTCAACTTTGTGGAAGAACCAGTGGGGATTGTGGATCGAGAAGTCAAGCAACTAAGACAAAGTCGTATTCCTATAGTCAAAGTATGATGGAACTCTAAAAGAGGACCAGAATTTATATGGGAACGCGAATATGAAATTCATGCTAAATATCCACATCTATTTTCCAACATCACTTCAAAGTCCAACTAAATCTTAGGGCGAGATTTCTTTAAGGTTGTGAGACTATAACAACCCGTAATTTTCATCAATGTAATTATCCATCTATTAAAGTAGATGCATTTTAATATCCATCTATTATATATATACCACCTTTTTACAAGGAAATTTTTGCTTTATTTCATTATGTAACCTAGTTTACATAACTAAAGTAAACAAGCTCACGCAACTACCTATGCCATCTCTATCTATGTTTATAGCAAGTAAACATCTTAATATGTCAAGTCAATATTCTAATATCCTCTATATCATGTACGTTATCTATTTAACATGCTTTTCAAAATGTTATTTTAAAACAAACATTAAACGTTAAACGTTTATATCAAAACCCTAACTATATGTAATGTATACACATAAAATGAATGTGCAAACCTTCAAGCATGTGTTCAAGTGTACAATGCATAATATTTGAATTATACTTTCCCTACAAGTCAATGTAAAAGTCCTAAATACTCAATGTACAAATCAACAATGCATGAATTCAAATATGCTCATTTTCTACCATTTTCATTCTAGATTTCATACCACCTCTTTAGTACAATATACAACTTCTAAACCCTAAACCTAAACCCTAAATCGTCCTAAAACCCTAAATCCTAAACGAAACCCTAAAACCCTAATTTCATTTTAATCCTAAACCTTAATCCTAAACCTTAATCCTAAACCCTAAACCTTAATCCTAAACCCTAATCTTAATACTAAACCTTAATCCTAAACCTTAAGCTATCCTAAACCCTAACCCTAACTCGAATTAAAACCAAAAACCCTAACCCAAAATCAAAACCAACCCGACGCACCCTTATTTTCATTTTTAACCCATTTTAAACCAAACAAGCACCTTAAGCACCACTATTACATCACCACCATGTCACTAGCAGCCACCTTACCACCTTACAAGCACCTTCATCACCTCCCTTGTCCACCAAGCAAACGAAAGCACCTCTATCACCACCTTTGCTAGTCGTGTACTCCCACAAGTCTCCACCTCCCTTAACTACTATCCTAGCCCTTCATACTCACCCTATACTTGTTATTAGTTACTACCTACAAGACCTTGGCCATTAATCTAAGTATTCTTGGGCACCAAGGGGTTTTCGAACCCTATAAATAGTTGAAACTCCTACCCCATTCAAACACACCTCAAAATTTATCAAACACACAAATGGACTCTTAACCAAGATCAAGGAAGAGAAGTGAAGCCCCAAGATTAGAATTAAAGCCAAGAAACAAGAAAAAGAAGACATTGAAGTCGATTTCCAAGAGTTCGACCCATAAACACCATTTTCGATCCATTTCTAGCTCAAGTAAGCTTAATTCTTGTTCAATAAGCTTATTTTATATTTTTAAACTCTAATAAGCTTCCTAAGATCATATGTAAACTCTTGTTTTAGTTTTTGATTCACAAATTCATGCGTTTTAATTTCTATAAACTATACGACCCATTTTTGATCTTCAAAGCTCATAAGCCCTTTTCATAAGCTATAAGCTCGTAAACTCTACTTATTTTAGCTTATTCTAGTAAGCCATAAGCTGCAAAACTCTTTTAGATTTCAAAAATATCATTATTATGGTTTTTAGACTTGTTTTGCAAATAAATCCTATGCAAGGGGTATATATTGTAAATATTTTAGAAATTATAACTAGAGGGGCTAAAAATGTCATATTCATAAAGTTATAACTACAAGGGGCTGTTTTGTTAAGTTTTAAAGTTAAAGGTTTAAATTATATATACTTTATATATAAAGGACTAAATTTGTAAAAGTTTATAAATCAAGGTTATATATTGCCATTTTTGCAAACTTAAAAATATAAAATATAATATTTTTAATATTAATTATAAAAATATAGATTAATATTATAAGACTCAATTTTATTAAAACCCGACACATTTATCATTATTAATCATCGATCGACGCATTATAAAACAATGACGTTATATATTTAACGTAATTTATCATCGACTAGCTTTTGAAGAAAACTTAAAACTATAACGTATCACGTTACTAGGGAGCTTCATGTGAGGAGTTTCATTTGGGTATACGTTTTGACGAGTTTGCTGGATTTATGATTTAAAGTGTCCTGGCTCCTCAAACGTTTACTACATAACCTTTGAATTATGATGGCCCGAACAGTGATACAATATTCCAAAAATTAATAAATCAAATATGTATGTTAAACTCTATAAATTTTGAAACATAAACAATAAAACTAAGACTTGACATATTACCTCAGGTTTCGTGTTGAAGCCGTTTTACTTTCAATTATACTAAACTTTCCCGCCCGGGTAGATAACATCGTACTACCATACGGACGCATTTCATTGATATACTTTTCCATCAATCAGATTTCCCTGTTGAGGTGAGTTTATAGCCTCATATTTTAAATCTTTGAAATATTTCATAAACCCGCGAGGGGGATACATGATATAAACCATGAATGCAAGTGTTTTTCCAACTGTATGCTATCCAGATGCATTATTTCCTAAGTCCCTACTTTTGCCATTAAGACCCCACTATCATGAACCATTAATTACTCTTTGGAGTAAGCGCGAATGCTGTGAATAGATCTATTTGGGACTGAACTCCCTCGTTGGTAAATCTGTACTTTTGGTAACCAAATGCACTTCATTTAAATCACTATTTGGGTGTTTGGCAAAGGCACCCGTTGGGGCAATTACTTATGATTATTGATTATCTCAAGGATTCAGTGTCATGAGCTTAGGGCAATAATACTATTTTCTATGATAATTGTATCTACATTGCAATTATTACTATTATGGGTGTATAACAACGTAACCTACTGTTATGATGACTTGTATTTAAACTATTTATCATAAACCTATGAATTTTACTCAACCATTGTGTTGATCTTTTTAGCATGTTTATCTTAGGTAATTGAGCAACATATGGCATGGAGTGGCACAGACTTGAAGATGGCTAAACTGTTATCATTCAAACTTTATGTTTCTAGATTTTGGGACATCTCTTTTTGTAAAACTCTGATGTATAAATGAATGATAACTAAATTTTCCAAAAACGTCTCTTTATGAGTCGTTTTTTATGATTATGACTGTTGTACTATGTAGTAATACCCTAGATTAGCTTCTGATGCTATATTTGTCAAAATGGGGGTGTTAAAACAAATAACCTTACTTGATTAAAATATGGATTCAAGGTAGTACAATAGGGTTTTAAGGCCCTAAAAACAACCTACAAAGCTGCTAGAATGACTAGGGTTCATCTCCCTAGGTTTATACAAAGTTACATACTTAAAACTCTAAAAACAGTTTTATATTTGTAAAGATATCGACGTGACGGCGTCGCTTAGAAACCTTGACGCCGTCACCACGTAGATGATTCTAGATCCTCTCTAAGTCGGCCACGTCCTGACGTCGTCGCGAGATTCCTGACGTCATCACTAGATACATCACGATGGCGTTGCTTTATGCCTGCGATGCCGTCTCTAGCCACTCTATGCATAAATCTTCAAAAGATTTGGTGTAGGTCCGTAATCTTGTCTGTTTCTTCTCCAAATGAGCCTAAGTCATGTGTATTTCCTCCAAAAGCCATCCAAGTGCTAAAAACATGAAAATAAACGATTAAGCATGTAATCTGGGCATATTTGCATAATTTATAGGGTTAAATGACCCCTAAATAGTGTATATAATAACACCTCATCAAATACCCTTACACTTGGGATTTGCTTATCCTCAAGCAAATAAGCTTTTCTACCAAGACAATAGCAGTATTAGGGTCATTTAACCTACTCTTTAAAAGCATTTTACAACACAACCTCCTAGACCTCGTAATTAAAAGCACAGAAAGTATATACTAGCACCTTACATAAGTGTTTGGGATTCTCTTATTCACTCAGCTGTATAATAAATTCTAACAACTATGAGAAATGGAAAATCAACACTCATTCTCTTACGTAAGTGTTTGGGATTCTCTTATTCACTCAGCTGTATAATACACGTTGGTTTGGTTGATAAGCTAATGACTCAAACAAAATATACAAACTCTACACAACTCTATATCAATCTCTTTCTTTTTCTTTTCTTGACTCTATGATAAACATAAACATAAGCAAATGGCAGCCCGTACATTTTTTTCACTTTTTTTATATACATTTTTTTTCGTACACTTTTGCCCTGCCATTGCTTAAACATATAATACATCATGGGGGTTTATAGATGCACCTCTACACTTGGACTTCTACATACTCGATTATTTACAATCTAACTAATGACCCAATTTGAGATGGATCAAAATAACATAGAGCTTATTGAGCTCTATTAGGGGTAATAAATTACTTCTTCCCTAATTCTTCATAAGATGAATACTACCATGAATAGTATTTATAAGGATAAGGACTTAGCAACCGTGTACTTAATAATTAACTTGGGTTAAAACAATAATGTACTAAAAGTGAGTACATATAAGGTAGGCTACGACGATTTGGGTGTAACAATCGGTTTATGGGTGACAATGCTCTTCATTAATAGTCCGGCTTAACTAGAAAATTAGGAGAACCATGAAAAAGGATAGGCTCAGAGGGTTGTACTAGGGGTATCCTGCACTAAAAATGAGTACGTGGAAAGGGTGTGGGATAATTATATGATCGATGTGACCATAATAACAATTACAGGTTTAAAACATGAGTTAATCCTAGTGCCTCTTATCTAGCAAATCCTAGTACTTACTATGCGGTCTCGAGATGCATGACAAAAACAAGTTCTAGAATTTAATATACTACCGGTACACTTATATAATTTATTACCGGTACCAATGCTCCACAAAGGAGACAAAGACCATACGTACACATCCGTAATGACAGAATAGACACATATGACTGCATTCGAACCTTAACTCGAGAAAGCTAAAGGTACAAATTATCTTGGGTATCAATAATGGATACCCGAATTCCTAAAGATCTAAAGGCGAACCTCACATTTTTGGGGTGGAATTTTGAGGGTTTTTTTCTAGTCATATACATTCCTATCCATGAGACGCTATTAATACTCGGTTTTCGTCGGTATGTGTCATAAAAAATTTAAATTTTGGTCAAAATTACCTTTTTATTCTATGTTTTTGTGTCATAAAAAATTTAAATTTGGGTCAAATTTCCTTTTTATGCTTTGTTTCGATTATTACCCCATCATTTTTGATATATTACCCATCATTTTAAGGAACAAGCAAATGGCAAATGAAGGAATAGTTTCTAAGGCTTATTTTCCCCCTACACTTAAGTTGAACATTGTCCCCAATGTTCTATAGAAGTACCCGTAAAAACGAATAAAGGGAAAAGAAAACAAGTAAAAGAAACTAGTACTCCCCTGGTTTGCTCAATAATGGAGAAGAAACATGCGATAACTGGTTAAATCGTCCTCCAAGAATCGTCTAATGAAACTTCCTAAGAACTTCCAAGCTTCTTCTCATCAAATATAACATGTAATCAAAGACAAAGACAACTACACCAAGCATAAAATCGGCAGGATAGATATAAATACAATGAGTGTTTAGGGTTTTGACTCTATGAAAGCAGTAAAGATTGGATGAAAGTAATGATGTAATCATAGGTTTATGCAGGTTTACAAAAGAATTACAAATTTTAAATATTGCACATTTTATTTTTCAAAAATACTTGAAAAATTCGAATTTTTACATTGCTGGAGACGCGACGCCGTCAGGTGTTAATCTTGACGCCGTCTCCAGGCACTGTGAAAAATTATTTTTCTTTTTTAATGAGAAATTTCCTGCACGTAATTTTATTAGTTAAATCTGAAGAAAGCACTGCATGAAAACCTGGAATTAATCATTACAATCATATGACTCAAAACTGACGCGAATTAATATAAACAAATTATTTTAAATGTTTGAATTTGGTTCTTAAAAACCGGATATTTCACCTACATTTATTTTGTTGCAAAATACCTTTGATTGCAAATAAGATGAAGTTATAAACAAAATAAAGCATGATTACAAAGATGATTCAAACATAAAAGAATAAATGAAAAGAATTAAAACACACGACACACCTAATATGTGAGAAAATAAACATTGGGTTGCCTCCCAAGAAGCGCTTTTCTTTATTTATGAGTCTTGTAGCTAGACTCGAAGTCACACATCAAGTGTCATAGAAGTGGTCTAAGTTGATGATCTCCATTGGACTTTCTCTTTTAGAGAGCTTTCTAGTGGTGGGGATTGATTGAAAGGTTTTGGTGAATTCTTCTCCATCCAGGTCAATTATCCTAATTTTGGCATGCCATGCCCCATCTCCATCTTTGGGTGGTTTGTCCCAAATGATCAGATTATCAATTAAGTCTTCCGACTCCCACATGTTTCTTTTAAGGTTGATTAGCAAGGCCTCTAGGAATTCTACCATTCCCCTAAACACTAGGACGTCCTTAAAGGGATTAATTTTGGCGTCTCTAACAATTTCCCATTCTCCGGGCAAATGACAATCTAAGAAGTCCTTCCTAGCATAATAAGGGGTTTGTGCCCCTATTCCATCTGAGCTAGGTCGTGGTTTATATGATTCCCTTTTTCTAACCATGGTCTAATAGCGTGCTTCCTCTTCACCTAAATCGACTCTTTTTACTCTGAATACCGACCTAGTGATCCATTCTCCTACCGCTATTTTGGCTTTTCTACAGTCTATTACTGCATTGGTGGTTGCTAGGAATCCTTTTCCTACTAGTAAGGGGGTTTCGGGGTCTTTCTTCATATCGATTACGTAGAAATCATTTAACAGTTTTAGTTTTCGTATGCGGACTACTACGTCTTTATCAATCCCAACAGGGCAAGATTTGGTTCCATCAGCCAACCCAAAGATATGTTCAGTCTCTTCCATTAGTCCGGTGTTAAGCTTCTTGAAGAGGTATAGCAGGATAATGTTTACACATGATCCTAAATCAGCTAAGGTGTCAAAAGGCTTTGAATCTCCTAATCTATAGGGTAGAGTGAATAACCCGAGGTCTTCTATCTTTGCAGATACTTCTCCTTGGACAAATGTTGGCCTGTTTTTTCCTAGTTCTAAGCTCTCCACGTATTTATCTAACATTGCGTTATATATTGGAGCGTGATCTAGGGATTCAAGAACTGGTAGGTTAAGATGTAAATCCTGGAATACATCTTCAAGAGTTGATTCGGGTTCTTTAATTTGTTCTATTCCAATCCCTATAGGCTTGCCTCTTTGGAACATGTTTCGACGACATTAATTGAAGTGGAGGGGTAAGATGAGTATTGGGGGTCAATTGTTGGGTAAGAACGAACAGACAAAACAGAAGTTGTGGTTCTTAACTGTGTCGCTAGGTAGTGCTCCTGCTATTCGATCGCTTATGGCCTTCAATACTGTGCTGATTTTGTTGCTCATCTCACTCTGATGTTGTTTGAAATCGGCTTCAAACTTGGATAGTCTAGCATCTTGAGATGCCATGAATTTGGATACCAATCCTTCTAGATTTGATTGATTGTTAAAGCTTTGAGGGTTGTTGTTGAAGGGATGGCTCGAGATCGAACCGTTGGGTTGGAACCTGTTACGTGGGTTTGAAAAATTATTTTGGGAATTTTGGGGTTGTCTCCACCTAAGGTTTGGGTGACTTTTCCATGATGGATTGTAGGTGTCATCAAAATTTTTTTGCTCGGGTTTGAATGTGTACCACTTACCTCCTGCTTCATCGGTACGCAAGGATGCATATTCAGCAAAGGCTTGTTTGGGATTTTCCATGCAGTACTGAGTGTTGTAGGGACCACTACAGATATCACATGAGGTAGTGATTTTGTTCACTTGAGTAGGTTGCATCGGAGCAAGATGAGCTTCCATCAAGCATTAGACTTGATTCTCGAGCTCAATGAGGCGGCGGTCAAATGTACTCGGAACATCTTGAGGCAAAGAGATTGCCTTGACCGGCTTAGCGAAATCCTTTGGGTCCTTCTAACTTTTGTTGTCTTAGAGGGCGAGGTCCGATAATAATGCCCAAGATTTTTTGGCGTTTCTGTCACGAAGCTTGCCACCAGTCGATTGGTTAATGGTTCGTCTTATGACGGGAGTGACATGGTCATAAAAGATTTGGACTTAGAGCTAAAGATCGATGCCATGATGGGGGACTTTTTGGAGTAAGTCCTTTAAACGAGTCCATGCTTCAGATAGAGATTCTCTTTGATGTTGTTAGAACATCAGGTTATCGTTGCGGAGTTTTGCAGTCCTTCTCGGTGAAAAGAATTAAGCAAGGAAACGAGTAGTAAGATCCTCCCATGTGGTGATGGATCCTGTTGGAAGACATTCAAACCAGTTGCTAACTTGATCACGAAGGGAAAATTGAAATAAATGCAAGCATGTTCTTTCTTTGTTTTCACCGTCAAGGTCAAGTGAGTCCACTAGTTTTAGGAAATCCTCGAGGTTTTGGTTTGGATCCTCGGACCGAAGTCCGTGGAATGAGCATATGTTTTGCACCAACCGGATGGTGTCGGATCGAAGAGGTACCACGTTGTTCCCTATGGGAAGCTCAATGGTATTCTTGTAGCCCTCGTGGCTAGGTTTGGAGTAATCTCCAAGAGTATGGATAGAATTCGCGTCTCCCATGGTGGTTGATGAGAATGGATTACGAAACATTTAACACAAAGAAAAGATAGACTACAAGAAAGCTAATATACAAAATTAAAATTTATGGAAACTAGAAGGGGGTTGAATAGTTTACAGGTTCGTTTTCATTTTAAAACTTTGCTTTTAAAATACTTAAATTTGAGTAGTATGTTTAACCAACCAACAATATGAATCAACCAAGTAAATAACTAAACTAATAGTAAATAACAATCACAACAATATAAAGATATGAGAGAAGGAACAATCAAACCAAGACACCAAGATTTATAGTGGTTTGGCTACAAAGCTCTTCTTCTCCCTACTCCACTCCTCGAGTATCCTACTCGAGATTTGTTGGGAATTAAAAGTCTACATACTTAGTATTGCCAAGCCAATAGTTAGTACTGCTCAAGTTACAACTGCCAGTACTAACCAGTTAGTACTGCTAGAGTAAGTTAGTACTGCCAGTACTAACTTAAGACTGCTGAAGGACTTAAGACTGCTGCATAAAGATTAAGACTGCTAAAGTGATAAAGACGTGTTAAGTGATATGTATTGACTTATTCAGTGTATATGTTATTAAGTTAGAAGATTTATAGTTATCTATTAGAATTATAAAAGATTTGCAGTTATCTTGTAAAGGACTTCTTGGTGTATAAAAGGAGATCCTATGTTATGGTTATAGAGACACATATATACATTTTGATATATAGCCTCAAGGTTGTAAACCCTAGTACTACACAGAGTACTCATATTATTTATAATAATAATATTGGAGCTTTTCAGTAATATCATGGTTCATATAGTTTAATGTTTCATTAATATTCTTCTAAGTATTAAAGAGTAGATTCCGCATACTCTTTAGTATTCACAAAGTTTCTACCTTAGTTGTTTTGGATTTATCCAAAGTAACTTAACCTTTACAAACTAAGGAATCGATCTTAAGTTGGGATCAACAAGTGGTATTAGAGCTTGTGTTCTAAAACTTTGATATAGAAGAAACTAACAAGAAGAACCCTTTATTCACAAGGAAGAAATAGATCTAGAAATTGCACAAACCACTACTACTACAAAGTTGCCCATTCTCAAACAGGGTGAATATGATATGTGGAGGCTAAGGATTGAGCAATACTTTCAAGTACAAGACTATGCTCTATGGGATGTCATAGAGAATGGAAACTCATTCAAACCAGTACCTCAAACAACAACAAATGCTGATGGTTCCTCAACTTCACCAATACCAGGTCCTGTCACTACTGAGTAAAGTTCAAGAAGAATGATGTTGAAAGGCAAAGAAGTATGTTACTGGGATGGCAATTCCTAATGACATCTAATGTCATTTAATCAGTACCAAAGATGCTAAGACTTTGTTTCTGCTTTACAAAACTAAGATATGGTGGTAATGAAGCCCAAAGAAGACTCAGAAGACTCCTTCTGAAGTAATGTATGAGTGAACTTTAAGTGCTCCAAGCACCAGAGTCTCTTGACCTATTTTTACAGGCTCAGTAGATGTAAGTCAACTGGCTATTTTGGGTGAAAATATTTCACAAGAAGATCTCAATGGAATTTTGGATTGTCTGCTTGTGTGGGAATATCATGTTGTGGTCGGGGGAATAAAACTTGATCTAGACACAATGAGCTTTGATGATCTCTACAACAATTTCAAGATTGTTGAACAAGAGGTTAAAAGAACTACAAGCTCAAGCTCAAGTTCTCAGAATATGGCTTTTGTGTCATCCCCTAGCAGTACTAATGAAGTTAATACTGCTTATGGAGTTAGTACTGCTAACACTCAAGTTAGCCCTGCTAGCACTCAAGTTAGCACTGCTAGTACTCAAGTTAGTACTGCTAACTTAAGTGATGACACTGTTTATGCATTTTTGGCCAGTCAACCAAACGGGTCTCAACTTGTATATGAGGACCTTGAACAAATCCATGAAGATGACATAGAAGAGATGGATTTGAAGTGGCAGTTAGCATTGCTGAGCATGAGGACAAGAAGGTTTTTCCAGAAAACTGGTAGAAAGATCACTATCAATGGGAGTGACACAGCTGGATATGACAAGTCCAAGGTGGAGTGTTTCAACTGCCACAAGATGGGACACTTTGCAAGGGAATGCAGAGGACCTAGGAACCAAGATAGCAGGAACAGGAATCAAGACAGCTCTAGAAGGACTGTAAATGTGGAAGAAACTTCTTCCAAAGCCATGGTGGCTATTGATGGAGCTGGTTTTGACTGGAGCTATATGGCAGATGATGAAGTCCCTACAAACATGGCTCTTATGGCTTTTTCAGACTCTGAGGTACATAATGACAAAACTTGTTCAAAAACCTGTCTAAAAAGCTTTGAAACTCTTAAAACTCAACTTGATGATTTAAGAATAGAGTTTAACAAATCTGAGTTCAATTTAGCTACTTATAAAAGAGGGTTAGCATATGTGGAAGAGCAACTTGTCTTTTACAAAAAGAATGAGGTTATTTTTTATAAGCAACTTGTTGTTCTTAAAAGAGATATCTCATATAAAGACTCAGAAATTAGTATGCTTAAAAGTGAGTTAGAAAAGCTTAAGCAAGAAAAAGAAAGCAATCAACTTAAAATTGAAAATTTTGATAATGCTTCTAAGAGTCTAGACAAATTAATAGGGAGTCAGATACCTGATAAAAGTAGAAAGGGTGTGGGGTTTGTAAGCTATAATGATGTTCCACCTCTCCATACAAGGTTATTTTCACCCCCAAATCTTGATTTGTCCTACTCTGGTCTAGAGGAGTTCCAACAGCATAAGTTTGAAGGCTATGAACCTAAGACTAGTAAGAGTGTTAGTAAAGATATTTCTAATGAGGTTAGGGAATCTCCTGATGCCCCATTGGTTAAGGAGTTGGTGTCAGATGATAAGTTAGAGAAGAAAACTGTTTTTCCTACTGTTGCTAAGATAGAATTTGTTAGACCTAAATAACAAGAAAAACCAGTTAGGAAACCAGTTAAGTATGCTGAAATGTATAGGTCATAAATTCCTAGGGTAAATCAAATTAACTAGAATAATCAGAAGTCCCAATAGCTAGGAAGTAACTTTGTGATGTACAATAACGCTTGTTTTGTCTGTGGAAGTTTTGACCATGTGCAAGCTAGCTATAATTACCATCAAAAGGAAAGGGTGGTATTTGGGAATAATTATACAAGGTTGAATTACAATTATCCTACTAAAAAGACTCACCCTAGTGCTCACAGGAACATGGTTCCCAAAGCAGTTTTAATGAAAACTGGCCTAAAATCACTTAATACTACTAGGTCTGTTAATACTGCTCATCCCAAAACTATAGTTTATAGTGCTAGACCAATGTCATGTTTTTCTAAATCAGCATAATTTACTGTAAATAGGCCCTATCAAATAAGAACAACAATAACTAACAAAAATTTTAGTCAAAAAGTTAATACTGCTAAGGGAAAATTTTATACTGCTAGGCCAAATTCAGCAGTAGTTAATGTTGTTAGGAGAAATTAGGTTAATGTTATAAAGGCCTCAGCATGTTGGGTTTGGAGACTTACCAAACTTAATAGTGCATCAATTACTTTAAAGAAACATAATTATGTTGATGCACGAGGCAGATCCAAGTTAGTGATGGCTTGGGTCCCCAAAGGAAACTAATTTCCTTATTTTTATGTGCAGGGTTATCCACAAAAAGAAGATAAAGGCTATGTTGACAGTGGATGCTCAAGGCACATAACATGGAACATGTCCTATCTCTCAAACTTCAAGGAATTTGATGGAGGATATGTTACCTGTGGGGGAGGAGCCAATGGAGGGAAAATCACTGGTAAAGGAACTTTTAAAAGTGGTAAGCTTGATTTTAAGGATGTGTACTTTGTCAAGGAGTTACAGTTTAACCTTTTTAGTGTTTCACAGATGTGTGACAAAAAGAACAGTGTTCTTTTTACTAACACTGGATGTTTTGTTTTGTCTCCTGACTTTAAGTTAGCTGATGAAAGTCAGGTTTTACTTAAAGTTCCTAGAAAGAACAATATGTACAATGTTGATATGAAGAATATTATTCCTAAAGAGAGTTTAACTTGTCTTGTTGCAAAGGCCACACTTGATGAATCAATGCTATGGCATAGGAGGCTAGGTCATGTAAATTTTAAAACTATTAATAAACTTGTTAAGGAAAATCTTGTGAGAGGTTTACCTACAAAACGTTTTGAAAATGACCAAACTTGTGTTGCTTGCCTTAAGGGAAAGCAACACAAAGCCTCTTGTAAGTCCAAGATTCAGAACTCTATTACTCAGCCTTTATTCATGTTGCATATGGACTTGTTTGGTCTAACTTTTGTGAGCAGCTTAATGAATAAGAAATATTGTCTAGTTGTCACTGATGATTATAGCAGATTTACTTGGGTTTTCTTTTTAGCAACTAAGGATGAGACTAGTGGCATTCTTAAGAGCTTTATAACTGAGATAGAAAATCTAGTTGATAAGAAAGTAAAGATAATCAGAGGTGACAATAGAACAGAGTTCAAGAATAAAGTTATGAGTGAGTTTTGTGAACGGAAAGGCATTAAGAGGGAATATAGTGTAGCTAGAACTCCTCCGTAAAATGGTGTTGCTGAGAGAAGAAATAGGACACTAATTAAGGCTGCTAGAACCATGTTAGCTGACTCTAAGTTACCTACTACATTTTGGGCTGAAGCGGTTAATATTGCTTGCTATGTGCAGAATAGGGTATTAGTAGTTAAGCCTCATAACAAGACCCCTTATGAACTCTCTAAGCTTCATGAGACCATTTGGGTGTCATGTTACCATTCTTAATCCCTTATATTATATAGGCAAGTTTGATGGAAAGTCAGATGAAGGATTCTTTATTGGATACTCAATGAATGGTAAGGCTTTTAGGGTATACAATATTAGAACTAGGAAAGTAGAAGAAAACTTGCATATTAGGTTCTTGGAGGATAATCCTATTATTGCAGGTGATGGACCAAAGTGGCTGTTTGATATTGATGTTCTAACAAAATCAATGAATTATGTGCCAGTTGTTGCAGGTACAAACTCTAATGATTTTGTAGGTACAGAAGAAAGTATTGGTGCAGGTCATTCTAGCAAGGAGACAAGATTTAGCCAAGACTACATTTTAATGCCACTGTGGAAAGATGATTCACTATTTGATTCTTCTTCAAAGAATGATTATAATGATGAACCACAACCTTCTAGTGATGCTGGAAAGAAGGATGGTGAAGGTGTATGTAAAGAAAGTGGAATTGCTAATCAAGAGAAGCCTGAAAACAGTACTCAAGGTGTTAATACTGCTGGGCCAAGTATTAATACTAAACCAGACATGTTTTCCTTGGGAGATAATGCTACACTTGAAGCCACACATGTTGATTTCTTTAGTGATGAAACAGAAGTGGATATGAGCAACATTACTACCACATATCCAGTTCTTTCTACTCCAAATACAAGAATCCATAAAGATCATTCACTTGATCATGTGATTAGTGATGTACATTCTGGTGTACTAATAAGGAGAATGACAAAGACTACAAATGAACAAGGGTTTATTAGTGCTGTTTATGAAGGGAAAACTCATAAAGACCTTCATATTTGTCTGTTTGCTTATTTTCTATCACAAGTAGAACCCAAGAAGGTGATTCAAGCTTTGACAGATCCAAGCTAGATAGAACAGCAAATGCATTAGGTACACACTATAGTCCGAGCCCTTTTATCTATTATTCTTAGAAGGAAGAGCTTCTACAGTTTAAATTGTAGAAGGTTTGGACTTTGGTTGATTTACCATATGACAAGAGGGCCATTGAGACAAAATAGGTCTACAGGAACAAGAAAGATGAGAGAGGTATTGTTGTTAGAAACAAAGCAAGGCTTGTTACACAAGGTTACACTCAAGAAGAGGGAATAGATTATGATGAGGTTTTTGCTCTAGTTGCTAGGATTGAAGCAATTAGGTTGTTCTTAACCTATGCCTCATTCATGAACTTTGTTGTTTACCAGATGGATGTGAAGAGTGCATTTTGTATGACAAGATTGAAGAGGAAGTTTATGTCTGTCAACCTCCAGGGTTTAAAGATTCAGAGTTCCCTGGCAGAGTTTATAAGGTAGAAAGGGCATTATATGGTCTACATCAAGCTCCTAGAGCCTCGGTATGAGAACGCTTGTCTACCTATTTTATTGGGTAAAAAAAAATGGATTTCAAAGAGGGGATAATAGCACAAGACTTTGTTCATTAAAAATGTCAAAGGTGATATTCTCTAGTCAATATATGTAGATGATATCATTTTTTAGATAATTAAGAAGGAGTTAGGCAGATGAGTTTGAGAAATTGATGCACAAGAAGTTCCAAATGAGTTCTATGGGTGAGCTTACTTTCTTCTTAGGATTACAGGTGATGCAAAAGGAAGATGGGATTTTTATTAGTCAAGACAAGTATGTGGATGAAATTTTAAAGAAGTTTGGTTTTTCAACTATGAGGATAGCATGTACATCCCAATGGTGATTCAAAGCCATTGCTTTATGGATGCAGAAGCTGAAGGTTGTTGATGTTCATTATATAGATTAATGATTAGATTTTTTATGTATCTAACACGATCTAGGTCTGATTTAATATTTCGTCTGTATGTGCTTGTGAAAAATTTCAGGTCACACCTATAAAGTTTCTCATCTTCATGTATGAAAAAGAAAAATCTTTAGATACTTAAAAGGTCAACCTAAATTAGGGCTTTGGTATCCTAAGGACTCACCATTTGATTTGGAAACTTATTCTGATAGTGACTATGATGGTGCAAGTTCAGACAGGAAATCCACAACATGAGGTTGTCAATTTCTTAGAAGTAGATTGATTTCATGGCAATGCAAGAAGTAAAATATAGTTGCCAACTCTACTACTGAAGCACAGATGTGTGTAGTGCAAGGCTAATTATTCGTGGGAATGGTGTTATGGATCCAAAATCAATTGTTGGATTATGGATACAACTTCATGAATACCAAGATTTTCATTGACAATGAAATCACCATCTGCATGGTTAAGAATCCAGTGTTTCACTTAAAGACTAAGAACATTGAGATTAGACTCAATTCATCAGGGATTCATATGAGAAGAGATTAATTCAAGTGATCAAGATTTACACTAATCATAATGTTGCAGAATTACTCACAAAAGCACTTGATGTTAGTCGTTTTCAATTTTAATTGATAACATTTGAATGCTTAATCTCTGAGGTGTTGTTTGATTAGATTGATGATTAGAGTGAGTTAGACATACTACTTAGATAAAATTGGGGTTTATTCTGGTAACTAAAGAGTTAGTGTTGTTGGCATGACTTAATGCTGTTGGGCGAAAAGTTAGGGCTGCCAAGCAAAAAGTTAATGCTGCTAGGCCAAGTTAGTGCTGCTACGTTACCATTGGGGATACAACTGCTGAGGGTGTCTTTCATAAATTAGTTGGTTAATTCCTTATAAAACCGTTTTCGTTCACAAAGTAATAACTCTTAAACACTCTTACGATCTCAATTTTAATTTCCTTCAATATCATTAAAATTAAAACAATTTAACTTAAACCCTAAAAACTCCGATTTTATCACCCGACTTATCACGATTCTCATAATGCGCGAACTTAATATTTGCTATTCTCATTAATATAGTTGGCTACTTGAAAAAATCAAAAGATAATGCTGATTTTGCAGAGATAGTTAATTTTCTTAATGCTAGTCCCATCAGGTACGCAATAACTGTAAGTCCAACTGTCTATGTGTCCTATATTGAGCAGTTTTAGTCTACTACAAATATCAAAACAGTCAATAATGAAACATAAATGCGTGCCAAAGTTGATGGCAAGACTATAGTAATAACATAATCATCTGTGAGGAGAGATCTTCACTTTAATGATGAGGATGGTATTACTTGTCTTACAAACACTGAGATTTTTTAAAACCTTTAATTGATGGGGTATGAAAAGCTTTCTGATAAACTTACTTTTTATAAATCTTTCTTTTCCCCTCAATTAAAGTATCATAAAAAAATTGGGCAGAGTAACGTTTAGTCAAAACGCAATGATGGTCTTCAAAACGCAACCTGTAGACAAAACGCAACGATCAAAATGCAATGAACTTGATCAAAACGCAACGAGTCAAAATGCAATAAACTTGATCAAAACGCAATGAGTCAAAACGCAATGAACTTGATCAAAACGCAACGAGTTAAAACGCAATGAACTTGATCAACACGCAACGAGTCAAAACGCAATGAACTTGATCAAAACGCAACGACTCAAAATGCAATGAACTTGATCAAAACGTAATGAGTCAAAACGCAATGAACTTTGACCAAAACGCAACAAGAACTTTGTCAAAATGCAGTGACGAATAAACTTCAAACTAGCTCGATTTTACCCATTTATCCACGAACTAAGCTATAGAACTTTAATAAGTGTTAAAAGGGATTATTCTAAACACAAAAGTACACAACTTTAGTCATTTTAGCCATGAAATGAAGATCAAACTTTGATTTTCTTTGTTTTTCTAGTTCGAACCAAAACAACAAAAATAATACTCGAAATTTGATTTTTAAACCACAAATCAAACACGAAACACCCGAGGCTCTTGATACCAAATGTCGGTAACCCAATAATCACTTCACTTCATTAACCTTAACAAGAAAATAAGGAAGAAACTAGGAAGAATTGTAGAGAGAGAAAGTGAGAGAAAACTAGAGAGAGAATGGAAAGTTTACTTGCAATATCAAAAGTTTACAAATGAACCAACACCCTCTCCTTCCTTGGAGAGGGGTATTTATAGTGAAGACTAAAAGGCTTGCATGCCTTTAGTATTTCTACGGGCCGGGCTCGGGTTTACTTCGGCTTTCGCCCGATACACGTGACTGATTAGATTACAAATAAGAGCCCGTTTACCCCTTTAGCCTATTACAACGTATATTAATTTAGTGACCGAGACCTAATATAATTATGAACGAACTTCCATTGTTCGACTCAATATTTTGAGGCTAACAATCTCCCCCGAAGTGAGTTCATTGTGACACTCCTGTTTACCTTTATGGCAGGCAACACAATTATGGTCATTTTTGAAAACCTTGTAAGGGTAGACCTCTTACAAGGTTTCCCTTCAAGTTTGTTTTAGGTTACTTTTTACATCCATTTGGTATACTATGAACCCCATAAATGAGGCAAAGGCTAAAAATAACCTGATAGCTTCTATTCTTGCCACAGGAGCAAAAACCTCATCATAGCCAATACCTTTTCCTGCGTGTACCCTTGGGCCACCAATCTTGCCTTATTTCTGACAACCACTCCTCTTTCATTGCTTTTATTTCTGTAGACCCATTTTGTACCAATCACCTTCATTCTATAAGGTAGATCTACAAGCACCCATACTTGTTGCAGCTTAAACTGTAACAACTCCTCTTGCATGGCTTGAACCTAACTATCATCTTGTAGAGCTTCAGAAATCTTTTTAGGTTCCTCCAGATATGTAGCCTTTGCTACCTCGAAAGGTAACAGATCCCCCATCGAATTCTTTAAAATCCTCCAGTTGATCCTTGTTACCTATCATGTGCCCTGAGCATCTACTATTAAATATACCTATATCTACCATGTTCTTCAGTAGATGATCCTGCACATGAAAAAGAGAAAATTAGTTTCTCTTATAGACCCAGGCCTTTACAGGCTTGGGTCTGCCTTGTGGACCTTTAGCATTCATAGTTGTAAAAAAGGTTACTCCACTGTCACAATTGGAGTGTGGTTTAGAGTTCCTCCAATTATAACCTGCTTAGGTCTTAATAGCAGTTCCCCAATTTTCCTTTAAAACATGAGAATGGGACATTTGTGTTGTAATTTTTGCAAAGGGTCTTCTTATAGATGAATGTGATTTTGAAAAATGCATTCTTTGATTAAATAGATTTACATGTGGTCTTTTAGGACTAAAACTGTTTGAGGTCTTGGTAGGTACTTGCTGTCTAGATCTAACAGTATTAACATTAGAACTACCAGTATTAACTGTAGGCCTAACATGATTAACATTTTTCCTACTAGTATTAACATTAGGCCTGACAGAATTAACATTTGGCCTACCAACATTAAGTTGTACTGATCTAGGAACAAATTGATTAGCATGATTAACCCTGTTTGCATTAGTCCATACTGGTTTTGCCACCCTATTACCAGTATTAAGAACCCTTTGTTTCTTAAACTCAGCATCTCTTGCCATTTTCTTTTCATAATAGTCACAATCTTTGATCAAATGACTTAGACTACCACAAACAAAACATTTCTTCTTTGTAAAAGAGTAACCTTCCCCTAGTTCTCTTTCCACCATAGCATTCCAAATCTTCCTATTAACTTTAGGTGTTGCTTGATCTTTGATTGGTTGTCTAGGAGTTTTTATGTGTGAAACACAACTAGGTTCAACCTCTTTTGTTTTTAGATCAGACAGACCATTTTCATTTGTTTTTATAGGTGTTGACACATACACTTCTAGAGGTACACTTGAAATCTCAGTTTCAAGATCAACAGAATGTTCAGAGGAAGTTCTAATAGATCATGCACTGTCATTAGATTGACAGGTAGAATATTCACTGGATCTATCATCTGATACATTGGGTTCAGGCTCTTGAGGTCACTTTTTACCATAAACATATAAAGACTCATCAATTTCTTCTTGTGGTGTAGGAGTATAATCTCCACTTAAGGGATGTGGAACACCTTTAAAAGCATTAGTTTTTATAAATCTACTGTACAAAGGTTTTCCAACTGAATCCTTTTCTAAACAATTAAAAACAGAAAAATTCATTTCTTCCTCATAACTTAGAACCTCATTATTTGATTTTATTTCATACCATAAGCCAAGTTTACTACTTGAACTCATGCCAGAATTAATTAATCTCCAAAGATTCTTGGAAGAGTCTTTCCATGAATCTAATGTTTTCTGCAATTGTTCCTTTTCTTTTACAGCTTTCATTCCAATTCTCCTATATTTTTTAAGCTTTTCATCTTTTTCATATATTTCATTTGCCTGAAATGTAAGCTTTTCATTTAGAGAAAGTTGCTGTTTTTGAAAAGTAACAAGTTGAGCTTCTAGTTTCTTAACAGCTTGACTATAGGCAAGTATTTGTGCTTCTTGATCACCTAACTGATTCATTTGTTCATCACACAGTGTTTTAAAGGTATTGTATGAATCAATGCAAGTTTTAGAACACAAAGATACCTCACTACTGGAGCTGATAGCCATGAGTGCATGATTTGTCTCTTCATCTTTAGTATGTTCTCCCCAATTGACAATACCATCATCCATTGTCAGCAAGCCCATCTGATTCTTCTCTTGCTTACCAGCTTCTTGGTGTTGATAAAATGAGTCTCTCCTCTTCTTTCCATCATGTGTCCCCTTTGCTGTACATTCCCTAGCAAAATGACCAGTGTTGTGACAATTGAAGCATTCAAGCTTCTTTTTGTCAAAACCAACAGGTGTTTTTCCATCCACACGAACCCTCCTTCTAGTTTTCTTATAGAACTTCTTCATTCGAATAGCAATCATTGCTATCTGCCAGTTTATGTCCATCTCTTCAATGTCCAAGTCATCAATTTGTTCCAGGTCTTCATGAAGCAAGTCCCAGTCTTCTGATTGTTTGGCAAAGAGGGAATAAATAACTTCATCAGCAAAACCAGCAAGAACTTCTTTTTCAGGAATATTGGTTGAAGAAGTGGAAGGAGTGCAAGTACTGTAGGCACCAGTAAAACCAGACTTAACCTTATTAGTGTTGCTTTTGCTTTGTGAAACAAAAGCAACATTTTGAGCACTTGAAGATGTTTTTGAGGCACCTTGTATTTCCTGCTCAAAAACCCTAAGGTTATTGTACAAATCATCAATAGATAAAGTATCAACATCTGGTTTAGTTCTCATAGTCATTGCCAGATTGGACCATGCTGGGGGCAAAGACCTGAGAAACTTATAATTTGCATCCTTAGTTGATACTTCAGCACCATGAGCTTCTAACTGAGAAAGTAATTGTTGGAATCTGTCATATCCCTTTTCTAACCCTTCTGAACTGGATATTGTAAATGCTTCAAACTGTTGTTTGAAAACAGCCTTCTGCATTTTCTTTGAATTTGCATTACCACCAAACCTAGTTCTGATGGCTTCCCAGATTTCTTTTGCATCATCCATTCCATGAAATCTTCTCATATGTTCCTTGGGAATTGCCATCAACAAGATATTCTTTGCCTTCCTTTCCTTTTCAACAGCTTGAATTTCTGCAGCAGTTACTGGTGGAAGTATTCGAATAACACCATCCTTTCCAGTTGAAATTCTCTTCTTGGAGTTTCCATTCTGAATTACCTTCCAAGCATCATTGTCAATGTACTCAAGGTAATGCTCCATTTCCATAGCCCATATATCATACTCCTCCTTCTTCAGAATTGGGAGTTTGATATTTGAGATAGCAGTTGTTTGAGGAATCACTTGTTGTTTTTGTTTAGGTGCAGTACCAGTGTCTGATGCATCATCATGGTTTGATGCTTCATCATCACTGAGATGTTGTGAGAACTCATCATTGGCAGGTTGAGACATTTTGTAAAGAATCGTAGGAGAGTGTTTGTTTGTGGTTCTAGTGATTCTTCTTACTCAGAGTCCCTCTATTGGCTCTGATACCACTTGTAGGTCCTTGGTCTTGGATCTATATAGCCTTTGTAAGACAATAGCTAACTTGAATAAATCCAAATCAACTATGTGAGAGACACTGACTATGAATATCAAGTGTTAATGCGGAATCTTAACACAAGAATTAAGAAGAACAATAATACTAATTTTGCTATTGATTTCTATTAAACTTCAATGCTTCTATTTGATATATGAAACTCTATGCCGTAGGGTTCCTTTTATACACCAAGGAAACCCTAAAAGGCTTTATAAAACGTGTAAACGGATAATGCATATCCTTTCCTAAGATATCTCTTAAAATATCTCTAAGATAACTATTATCTCTATTCTGTTACATACACAGACTTAACTAAATACGACCAACACTAACTATAGTACTGCAACTCTACCAGTACTAACTATAGTACTGCCAGACTTAACATAGTACTGCCAGAACTAACTAATACTACCAGACTTAACTGTTATACTACCAGTATTAAGTCTTTTACAATCTATTTCCCAACAGCTCCAAAGAACTTCAAAGTCTTCTCTGTTAAAGTTTTTAAGCATCTTTCCAAAAGTTGAATACATCTGAGAATTACCATCTGCTCTGATAATTTAGAAATAGCTTTTCTTCCCTTCTTTGTAGATCTTGTAGTCAACAATGGTTGGAGATTTAGTAGATAAAGGTGTAGCATCAATAGTTACATCATCTCCATCATCTGGAATTATTTCCAAACATTGTTTAAGCTCTTTAGACTCTTTGTCTTTTTCCACTTTTTGCTTTTTAAAGCTTTCTTGTTCCAGAGCTTCTCCTGCTCTCTTTGAACTTCTTTCTTGTGCTATCTCTGCTTCAGATTTCTTGGAACTCTCTTCCATCACTTCCGATTTCTTGGAACTCTCTTCCATCAACTCAGTTCTGTAGTCAACAATGGTGTTCACCCTTTTGAAAGCTTTGTCAAACAATTCTTGAATATTGGCAAAGGACTTGTTCTTCAAGCTTTAGGCTTCCATCCTTCCATGTTTTTCAAATAAGTACACATGATACTCCTTTGTTGAGCTCTTGTTGGAGGTCTGTTCCTTTTCTTTTCTGCTATTTTAGCTGTAAAATATTTTCTTCTTTGCTTTAAGAATTGTACAAACAATCTTGCCTTTTCAGCATCAATCAATTCTTTTTGCTCTTGAGCTTGCAATCTTTAAGCCAATTGATAATCAGCATCAATCTTAGCCTGAATATCATTCCATTCTTCAGTTAAAGCAATATTGGCTTCATCTTTTTCCCTTGCAAGTCTCTCCTCTTCATCAAATTTAGCTTGTAATCGTATAGCTTCTTGTTCATCAAAACTGATTTGATCTTTCTTCTTCATCTTCAAAGGTTCTTCTACCATAATTCCTTTACCCTTGTCCTAAACCTTAACCTGTGATGGTTGTTGAAAAGAAACTATTGGTGTAGTTGCTCGCTCATCTTCATGAATAACAAGCCCTTTAGCCTTGGGTCTTGTGCTAGCAGTTGTAACTGTTGTAGCAGCAGTTGTTGTTGTAATTATACCACGCTCTGGTTCTTGTAACATAACCTTGTCAGCCTTGGGTTTTGCACTTCTCAAAGCTACAAGTGCTTGAGCTAAAGTAACTTCATCAACACTTAAGTTTACATCTTTAGAAGCAACTTCAGTTTCAACAATTACCTCATCACCTTCAAGATCATTTACCCCAAACATATATTTATCTCGGTGAACATTGACCAGATAAATGTCTTCATTATCATCAATATCATCAATATCATCAATCCTCCCCTGTTTGGATGCATCCTCTTCACCCAAACCTTCATCTTAAGAGGATTCCACTCTTCTAGATAAACCAACCTTGTATAATCTTTTAAGCCCATTAGTTCTTGACCCTCCTTTCTTCTCCAGTCTCTTGACCCTCCTTTTCAAACTTGTAATCTCATAAGCTTAAGAGGTCTTAGTTTTCTCCAAATCAATAACTCTATTTTGCAAATTGGTACATAATTCCATCAATTCCTATAGTTTCAGACTATCCTTACCACTTCGAAGTATGTTACCTCTTGCGAGCAGTGGATCATTAGAAAGTTTAGATACATTCTCAAACCCAGTTTGAGCAATAGTATCCCCCATGGTTTCTTGGTGCCTGGGACCACTACCTGAACTAGTTCCTAAGGAACTTGGTTCATTAAGTGTTACCTTGGATTGGGTCTTATTGATGTTACCTCTATCATGCTCTGCATCTAAGCTAGTAGCAGTAGTGGCGGCCCTTTCCAAACTGCCATCCATCTCCTTATAGACAGCCTCATCTGCAATATTTTATGTAGGACCACTAGGCTAAGGTACCTTAGTGTCCTTTCTCTCTAGCTTCCTAGGTTTTTGTTTCTTTTGAGGTTGAGATGTTGATGGTTGAATAATGGTGGGTGTGTGATAGGGATCAGAAGGATTTACTGAACCTTCACCCATTTCTTCTTGAGCTTGTACCATCATTGTTGGAAATAAGGGTGTTTCTCTTCCAGAAAAGCCTTTCCCTACCCTTCTCATGTTTCTAAAAATCTTCTTAGTGTGAGAGGGTGTAACATAAATCCTTTTATGATTTGACATTCCTTCAAGTTGTTTCTCCAAAAACACTTGTACAAATCTTTGATACATCAAGAATTTACCAGACACATTCTCCAAGTTCTTCACCATACTTTCAAAAATATATTTTGAAAAGTTAAAGTTCTGGTTTGTAGCTAAACAGATAATTGCAGAAGCCACAGTGCTACTAAATTCATTCCATGCAGTAGTCTTAGCACTTAGGCATTGCAAAATGGTATGAATTAGGAATTTCCATTGAGGAGAAAAGAATGCCTTATAGAATGTAAGCTTCTGTGAAAGTTTTTCATACCTCATCCTTGTAAGTTCTTAAAAAATGGTAACATTTGGCAAGCAATCCGTACCTTCCTCATCATTCAGTTGAAGGTCACGTCTAACAGATGCTTCAGTTACGATTATCTTCTTCCCATCCACTAGGGCTTGTAACTGTACTTCCCCATTGACAGTTTTCACCTTGACATTAGCCCATAATTATTCAATGCATGAAGTATAGATAGTAGGATTGATCGTTAGTGCATATATTATAGGGGTTGCATTCAGTAAATCTACTATCTGCTCAAACCCTTTACTTTCAGTGGGTTTAGACAAAAACACGACCAAATTATGAATATCAACAAACTGTAGGGTCGTCATTGTGTTGGGTTTTGATGATGAATGATGAAATTGAGTTAGGGTTTGTGATTAGAGAGTACATGATTGAATGAAATCGATTAAATGAGTAAATGAAACCCTTAATCAATGTATTTATAAAAATACCCTCAACAGCATTAACATTCACCAGCAGTAGTAAGTTATGTCTAGCAGCATTAACTTTCAACAGTAGTAGTAAGTTTATGCCTAGCAGCATTAACTTTCAACAGCAGTAGTAAGTTTATGCCTAGCAGCATTAACTTTCAACAGCAGTAGTAAGTTATGCCTAGCAGCATTAACTTTCAACAACAGTAGTAAGTTATGCCTAGCAGAATTAACTTTGAGTTACCAACATTAACTCTAATTCTAGTCTAAATACTCTCTGTTTTTAATATATTTAACTATCTTTCTGTTTTTCAACTCATAACTTCTCTCAATTCTTTTTCTCACCAAATCACTATGTCTGTTTTTTTATTTCACATAGCTATCTTTCTGTTTTTCCACATCTAATGATACTACTTGTTGATCCCAGTTAACTTCTAATGATTGAATTCCTTAAGCTTGTTTAAGGTTTAGTTATGCTAGATAAATCTAACACAACTTAGTTTAAGAAACTTTGTTTGATAATACTAAAGATTATGCGGAATCTAATCTTTAATATAAGAAGAATTCTTCAGTAACACAAAACAATATAATTTCAACAATAAAAGCTCCAATATTATTATTACAAATAATACGAATACTCTCTTAGTATTAAGGTTACAAAACCTTGAAGCTATGAATTATACGACTAAGATACATAAAACTCTATGCCCTAGGACCTCCTTTTATACACCAAGGAGTCCTAGTCGATTTACAATATATTACTAAAACTTAGATTATTCTCAAAGATCTATTCTATAAATAACAATCCTTATCTCATAAGTAATCTTGATCTTTAAGCAATCTTTATCTTTCAGCAGTTGTAATCTTTCAGCAGTTGTAACTTTGTACCAGCAGCATTAACTCTTAATAAGCAGTAGTAACTTATACACTAGTAGCATTAACTGTGCACAAGCAATAGTAACTACTTAGAATATTTTCTTCAACCTTCACCAGCAGTACTAACTTTACTCTAGCAGTACTAACATATACTAGCAGTAGTAACTAGCAGTACTAATATACACCAGTAGTACTAAGTTACACTAGCAGTAGTAACTAGTAGTACTAACTACTTAGCGTATTTTTTCATTAAGATTACTGAACAACACTAAGTTTTACTTAGCAGCAGTAACAAAAACCTTAGCAGCAGTAACTTCAAGAAGGCTTTTAATCCCAACAATCGGTAACAGTCTTCATACTACCTTACCCCTAATATGGTTGATCCCGCTTAAGGTATTTTAATTGCATGTAATATACTCTTAGGGGCCTTGTAATAGTCTTCGTACTACCTTACTTGTGCATTGCCTTAACGGAATATTACGTAGACGGTGGATTTGTGTAATTTGTTCATGACTTAGAAAATACTTGCACAGATCATCTCATGTGTGACAAAGCAACATGATTAGGACAAGCTAACTAAGGAGTAATGCATGATTAAGTAAATACGTTCGCTTATCATATAAGTTATCACCAAGTAGTTTAGATATTAATTAGTTTAATTAGTTAAAACCAAACCAACCTCTCAACCCCGTAGACCTCTGTTAGATTCTGAGGAATCTTATTGAATTTAAAACCATAGTTTGTTAGTTGTGAACGCATCCATAGGATTTGTGAGCAACATCCAGACAAGGCAATATATTCAGCCTCTGTACTCAAGATAGTAGTGCTCTTTTGCTTCTTTGATGACCAGCTAACAAGTTTGTCACCTAAGAACTGAGCGCTTCCTGGCTCGTAATTTTGGATATTTATTTAAGATGTGATTATGAAGACGAATGTTTATCACTTATTAGAAAACGATGAAAAGTGGAATTTCTTTGATGTGAGATCTTATCATATCTTATAGCCTTGGAGATAACTAGTTTGGCTTTCATTATTTATAGATAAAGACTTATTGATCTATTTTTTACCTGATTAATGAGGTACGATTGTAGTACTCCACATGTAGTTTACTATCAACTTAAAGGAGTAACGTTATTATGCTTCAATGTCCTCATAATAGATGAGGATTTTATCAAGAGATCGAGGTGTACTCTCGGAGAAGAAGTGTGAGTTTCTTTATCATATTTTAGTGCAATACATAAGACACAAGTTTGGGTTATTTTACTTCAGCATCAAATTTGTTATACTCTGTTTTCTTCATCAGTGATCACTACATAGAGCCTACAGAGTTCGAGATTTAAGAGATGGTAAACATATGGGTTTCAGGGGAAGCTTATTGTTAACATGTTTAACCATCTACATGCACCACTTGAGGGGAAGAGTTTCGTTACTACTGCTGATCTTTATTACTCCTGCTAGTTTATATTTCTACTACTCAGATTCCATTCTTTCTTATTTGGGCTGTCATGGAAGAGTAATTTTGAGGGGAAGCTTATTGACTAAATGTTTAACCATCTACATGCATCACTTGAGGGGAAGTGTTTACAAGTTGCTTATCTACTGAAGACCTCTATTGGATGATTACAAAAAGGGGAAGAAGTTTATAGAGTTATGATTTGCAGCTTATTATATGTGGTGGCATGTTACAAAGGAAGTCTGAATTAAGAAGATTTTGTTTCATTCAGGGAGATGATTACATCTCAACTTCAGGGGAAGCTTTGGCTTTATGATGAAGTTCGTACACGACTTTGTTTATTTTGTCATCATCAAATAGGGGAAGATTGTTAGGATTCTTGATTTGATGAGACAAAATGAATAAAAGAATGAAACAAAAGGACTTAAACGCAAAGGAGGAATTCTACAAAAGATGAAGATTTCAGAAGATCTCCTTAAAGAAGGAAACAAGATCAACATTGATGACTTGCTTAAAAAGATAAAGATCAAGTTATTAATGCTATTAAATAGCATTAATTATTGATAGGAAAGAATTAATGTTGATTGATAATACTTTAATAGTTTCCTAATTTAATTATGATTTCCTTTGTAAACCTAAATATCTCTAGTATATAAAGAGACATTAGGTCATAGGTTTTAGCATCTAGAAAAGTGTGTGTTCTCAATGAGAGTCGACTAAAACAAAACGTGTGTGTGTACATGTTTAGTTAGTTAGCATAGTTAGATAGTTAGTAGATGTGTTATAAACATCTATGTATTAGTTAGTTTAGCCTCAAGGATCATTTGATCTTGGGGATATAATGAATAAAGAAAACCTTGAAGTAACTCTGATTTCTGTTTTATTATTCCGCTGTGCAAGTTTATTAATCATTGTTACTATATCCTAGATGAGTCTTAATAACGATCTAAGGGGTCATAAAGATCTCCACAAGTCGATTCCGTTTGCAGCAATGTCCTTCATGAAAGTTAGAAGACGTTCATGCAATTTGTACTTTCGCTATCCTACAATACAAGAAAACAAATAAACACACAACTGTACAGGTTACAATACGCCGTATCCCAAACCCAATGATACGCCGTGTGTAAACCTGTGAAAACAATTTCAATGCTGAAAATCAAATAATGGAATTTAAAATACTGATAACGTCTAGACATACATACGCCGTATCCTAAGGGGGTCGATACGTCGTATGTACTATCTGGAAAGACAGGCTCAACAATTAATTAAATTTCAAACAATTAAATGCGACAAACAATTTTAAAACAGTCGGGTTGCCTCCCAGGAAGCACTTTTGTTTCAGCTGGTCGTTAAGTTCGACCTTTTTTTCGCGGCTCCTACTTGGTACGTTGTACCATCCACCCTTCATCCTTCTTGCGGAAGATATCAAGGTAGATACTGGATATTTCGTTAATAGTTTGAGCCCAAGAGTCGCGTTCGTGCATGCGAATGGCCAAGAATTCTTCGTTATCCCCAATTGAGTATTTGATCACCTCGAATTTGTCCACTCTGCATATTCCTTCGTTCGGTTGCTCTATATTGCTGGAGTGCGGTGCGTCGTATTGGGGTTTCTAAAATTTTGGGTAAAAGTAAGTCAATACGCCGTATCCATGTTTAGTGGATACGCCGTATTGCTTCTGCAGTTAAGAACGAAAAAGGGGTATTCCTTAATTCTACCCATTACGATCTAATCACCGATTTCAATACACATATGCAGGGGATAAAAACCATCTTAAATAGGCCAAAGGGGTTTGGGAATAAGCTATATAAAACCTAAGTCAGAACCTTAACCCTATCCTTAATTATAATTCAATACAAAAATAAACAAAGTGGAAAGGGAAGAATTAATTACCTTGTAACGGAGATTAGAACGATTATTAGAGAAATTGGTTTCCAAGATTTGATTGCGGTAAAATTTTTAAGGTGAGAGTAAAAAAAGGTGTGAGTGAAAGAAATGAGGCGTATACGCTGGGTTTTATACCTAACAGAATACGCCGTATTGGTTTTTACAAAATACATCGTATTGATTTAAATATAAATACGGTGTATAGATGTTTAGTAAATACACCGTAATCATTATTTGGAGACCAAATTCCTTTGAGTAGTAGAGAAAAACATACCTTGGCCTCTGCAATCTTCCTTGTATAAGAACCGTCCCTATAATACCGTTTAGGGTCGAACGGGATGCCAATCGGCACATATAAATTGTTGATAAGAATTAATAGCATCCCGTTGTTAAGATAATTCCTAGTCATGGTATTAACATATAACTCGTTGATAAAACTTCTTTCATTGAAGGTTTTTTTAATTTTTCCGTGACTTGTTTTAAAAGGCTCATGAGATCCTTTGGTTTCAACATTCATTGTATTACATCTCCGAAACTGAGTTGTTTTGATTTCATCATTCCCCTTGTCCTTAACTGATTTTAGATTTTTGGAGAAAGCTGTGTTTGAAGGAAAAGGAATTTGTCCTCCCTTATCAAGTTCAGATAATGATGTTTCAATTTTGAGTTCATCGATATGTGGAGGACTTATGGATGGTTCAGCTAACAATTCTAATTTAGACATTAGATTATCATTAAAAGCGATGGCAGGGAATTCATTCCCGAATTCCTTAAAGAAGTCTAAATCATTAGAATAACTGACCATGGGTTTTGGTGATGAAGGCAACCAGACTTCATTATTATCATTTTTCAAATCCGTTATTAAACAATCGACATAAATTATTTTATAGGAAAATGAATTTTCATCGAAAATCACTGTGTATTCTTCATCGTCGAATTCGTCAAACAATATTCTAAAGTTAATTTTGTTTTCATTAAGAGGACTTACCGTGGGTTCATACGAGAGTGCGGTCGATGTATTATAAAGGACAATAGCTGGGAATTTGATTTCAGAATCTTCTTTTTTAGCTTCATATTCTTCCATGGTTGTTCCTTATGTAGTTTCATAGTAAGGTATCATAGATGACTGAGATGGGATAGCGCTTATGTTTCCCAAGACGATGGCTGGAAATTCAGCTTCGAAGTCCGTGAAGCATTCTTCTTCATCAGAATCTTTTACTTTTCCGAACGTAGAAGTTTGCCAATAAAACGTCTCACCGCGTCTTTGAGCTCTTTCTTCTTCAAGTCTGATGTACTCCTCCATGGTTATGTATGGGTCGTCCATTCTTACCTGTGATCAATTTGCTGCAGAGAAATGGTTAAATGGACCAATACGACGTATTTAGTAAACCGAATATGACGTATCTGAATGCAGGAATTTTAAACAAACAATTAAAACAATGCAAAAGCTTAAACACACAATCAGCAATTAAAATTAATTTAATTAATTTTACACTAAGCAAGTTAAAGGTTAGAAACACGAATAAGAATAAAGATTAGACTATTCACTCCCCGGTAGCGGCGCCAAAAACTTGATGTGTCGTCGTGTGGTGTATAATTAGTAATTATCAAGTTTTACATTTATATTTAGCCGACAAACCTAAAGACAATACTTTAACGGGCAGTGTACCCGGTCAAGATGTAGCTTTGCGGTAAGTAGGGTGTCGAACACTAAGAGCGAAAGTTAACCTAATATTCTATCAGTATTTTAATCTATCTAGATTAGTCTAATTACTTGTTAAACCTATGCTATACATATTTACTAGTGGTAAATAGGGGGTTTTTAGCCTGAGAGACTGGTACAGGTTTAGTGGTGACAAATATTAATTCTAAACACAATAAAAACAATATCAAATAATCACAAGATAAAGGAGCGGTACAAGCCAAATAATAGAAAACTGTATTAACCATGTTAAATCCGATTAAATGTTGATTTGTTTGTTTAGTGCAATGGCTACTTATTTTGAGCCGACATATCATTCTTAAGACTTAGGCGGTTCTTCTTCCTAAGACCTAGATACGAATAATCATGTCACGATTAACGCATCCGCATAAAACATCCATTAGTCTAATTATAATCTATCATAGGGAATTAAAGCAGTGGTGATCCTGTTAATACCCTAGCCCATCGAGACTTTACCCACTTATTGCTTGATGTTGTTTCATACATCGGTAGTCCACCACCCAAATCAACACCAATTAATTAAGAATAATACTAGTTGAACAATTATCGGGTCACCTGCTGGTCCAACTAAGCTCATAATCAAAGGGTAAGGACATGGTGACATTTGTGATCCTATTAGTCCGGGCATACAAAACACAACATGGAGAGCTATCCCGGCATCTAGATTACATGTTAAGTCTCACTAGTCCCAATTGAATGATAGGTCGCATGTACAAGCACATAAACAAGTATAAGGCGATAAACATAATTAAACAACAACGATAAATTAAGCAAGCTAGATTAAAACAAACCAAACATCATAATCTTCATTAACATGGCTAATATCCGAGGGTATTAGCCCACAATCATTGTAATTTTACAAGCGTGATCAAACAATTAAAAACCGAATGATTAAGAAAGTAAGAATTACACGGTGTCTTCTATGGAATTATGGTTGGTGCTTGACCTTGGCTGCTCCTTTTCTTAGAAAACTCGACTTCAGAGTGTATGGTATGAAGAATGTAAGTTTTGCACACTGAAACTCGTTTTTGAGCCTGGTATTTATAGTGTCTGAAAATATCCTAGATACGCCGTATGGGGTGAGGTGCATACGGCGTATGGGGTTAATTTCTTTGGAGTTCGCGATAAGATTAAATCAATCAAGATTAATTGCCATCAATCATATTAACTACATATCTTTTACTGACGACCAGCTGGGCATACGGCGTGTAGGGTTAAGAGTGATACGCCGAATCAGGAATTGATCTTTATGCGTATTCTTGTGATGAGCTGGCGCTGATACGCCGTATCTTCATTGCTGGATACGACGTATGGTAGCAGATAACAGTTTTCTTCAAATGTCTTCGTTTTATCTCTAGAATTGCGCCTTTTAGCTTCGTCTTCACAAATTACTCCATAATTACTGCAATCATAAACTTTAAGCAATTAAGTATCAATATCTTGAAATAATTATATAAAAGTGGGTAAAATGTATGGGATAAATGATGGTAAAATGTGACGTTATTTGATGATATCACTCCCCCATACATCATGACAAACGGTATTGGGACCCATAACCCGTGAAAGACATTATTGGGTGTTACCTTACCTTTTAAATTGTTTGATTTTTAGCTTGTTTTCATTAAACAAACTGCCTTTGCACTTTAAACAGCAGAGATTCAAAACTAATGCCACTTCGAGACCAGGTTGTGACCATGTTTATGATCACAAACGGCTTTATTCAAACAGATAATCCGGGTATGAGTCTCAACAATCTAATCTCATCATGCATAATGTGTCAAACTCACAACAATCTAATTATGTTTCAATGTCAGAATGATGTTACAATATCCAAAATAAAATCTTTTGTTGGAACATTTAAAGTATTAATAGACATTAGCGATAGTTTTTTTCTGTCACAAAACCGTTACTAATGAACCGTTACTAATGAACCATTACTAATGAACCATTACAATTGTAAAGACACACTTAATCATTTTTCTGGCGGTTATTTATGTTAAAAGGGTGTCACTATACGAACCATCGTCGACTGTTTTATTCGTGTCAGTTAGTGATGGTTTTTCTGTCGCTAAGTCGTCGCTAATTGCACCTTTTTGTGAACCAATGTGACCGCTTGAAGAGTCACGAGTCTCCCTATAAATAAAGACATCATTCCAACATTTTCGTCATCAAAAAACATAAGAAAATACTCTCCAAATCCATCATTAAGCTATATTAGATTTGATAGATTCAAGTTTTTTCTTGAATTGATTGTTGTATCCTCAAAACAAACGTTGTACGGATGAAATTCTGTTTTAGGACATTGCATTTTGCAGGCCTCAATCACGTTTGTTATAATCTTTGATATTATTGTAATATCATTCCTAACAATCTAAACAGAATTTTCAAGATGGATCAAACCATACTGAAATCTCATATTGATAACCTGAAAAGTTTAAAGGGTTTGATTTTCGTCGTTGCCAACAAAAGATCTTGTTTTACTTAACATCATTGCATGTGTCATATGTTCTCACTGAATCTGAACCAACAGATCCATATCTAATGGATGAAGAAAATGTTCCTACTGAGGCACAAATGGCAAACTATTAAAAGGCCGTCTCTCAATGGAATCATAATGAATATAATTGCAGAAATTATATTCTGAATGCTTTGCATGATTCTCTATATGATATTTATTCAACCTTTGCAACTGCAAGGAAAATTTAGGAATCATTGAAAAAGAAATACAGGACTCAAGTTGCATGTTCTAAGAAATTTATTGTTGGAAAATTCCTAAATTTCAAGATGAATGATGCAAAGCCTGTTGTAAAACAAGCGGAAGAACTCCAAATCATTGTCCATGAAATGGAAGTAGAAGGCATGGGTATAAACTCTAACTTTCTTGTTGGTTCTTGTTGGATCATTTACTGAATAGATCTTAACCTTTAGCTTGTAAAGGGTTTGTTCCTTTAGATAATTCTAAAGCAACA